>JAOPJL010000141.1:15865360-15872860 GCA_027123545.1 Trisopterus esmarkii | reverse complement strand
GCTCCGGCCCTTCATGGGGCAGTCCGTCCCGGCGGGCTTGGCGTAGCCCCCCACGGAGGCCGGGCCGCAGTCCCGGTTGTAGTACATCCCCGTGCCGCCCACGGCGGCGGGGTGGGCGAAGCCCCCCATGGCGGAGTACCCGGACAGCAGGGTGGTGGTGGTGGCTCCGCCCGGGGAGCTCACCGCCATCATGGAGCGGCTCAGGATGTCGCTGATGCCGTGGGGCGTCCCGGCGGGCAGCTGGCTGCTCAGGCCCGGGCTGAGCTTGTAGAAGGAGTTCTGCACGGCGTAGGGACACACCGGCGCCTTGAGGTCCGACGGGAACGGGGTCAGGCTGTTGTTGAACAGGAAAGAGCCCTGGATGTTCGGATCCATGGAAAACCGCTTCTTCCACAAAGAGCCGCCCAGTGAGGTCCCGGTCAGGAATAGAGCAGGGGGGAGGAGGAGGTTAGGCCGGGTGAGGGGCGGGACACTGGGTAGGACAGGGGGGTCACGGTCGCCGCTGCGGTCCGTGGGTTCTCTGGTGCGTAAGACGGCGGGTGTCGGAGGGACCGGTCCTCTGTACCAAGCGCTCCCTGTGGTGTCCGGGTTCTGCCCGCATGGGACGCTGACACAGCGAGGGTCGTGTTGCGAAGGGGTCCTGTGCTCATGCGTTCCCTTCACCTATCCTCCCAGCCATGGCTCGCCCCGGGATCACTCCATTATTCCGTCCTTCAGTGGAAACGCGCGGCGGGTCAGGTTCACAGCAGCTCCTCCTGCACGCTCCCTCTCAAGAGTCATAAATAAGCACTATCTGGATAATGAAGTGGCACCTTGATAAAGATAGGAGGCCCAGGCCCACATTAGAATGCGGCCCGGGATTGGTCGGCGCCCCTCAGCGTTAACGCGGTTCCATTGGCCCCGCCGCCAGGGGCCTGGCCCCTGATTGGACGGCAGCAGATTGATTGTGTTTTGAACAGGTGGAGTGGGAACGAGTGGGTTTTTGATGGCCTGCCACTGCTGAGCAAGTGTTGTGTGGTGGAGGTGACGCTTGGCAGGGCCTCAATTACTCCAGAGCACACACACACACACACACACACACACACACACACACACACACACACACACGCTGATGAACACACTGACGCACACACATGTACGCTCAGACTCACACACACACACACACACACACACACACACACACACACACAACAGACCGCATCCAGCTCTCCGCAAGAGGAACGCAGCATCAAATAAGGTAAGATAAGATTATGTTAGATATAAAGATGAGGTCATTGGGTGGGTTCTAGTAATCTTTTCATTGCACAGATTTTAAATGATTATTTAATCTATTTTTATTCCTCAGTGATACAAAAAAATATATTAGTATTTAATGTTTAATAAAAAAAATTATAAATGTTTTATTTAAATAATATTAAATAAAAAGCGCCTGATTATTCTTTTAGATGAATTAAATCATTGTTGTGAGAAATCACAACATAGCCCTACCTATAGAACATGGAGAACAAAATATGTAGGACTGCTGAGAATGGCCTACTAAATTAGATTTGAATCGTTATTAAATTGTGTGTTTTAAATCGCAATTGTGCCGATAAGGTGGAGGCAGTGGTGTCGTGAGCAGCTGTAGACTGGGGATTTCGCCAACATGGACGGGGTTTTAGGGACTTTCTTGGCCAGTGAAATCTTTAAAGGAGCAATGAAGCAATCCTGGACCTCCTGACACGACACGTGATCAACGCCGCATCTGTCTGACCTGGTTCCTCGCGAGCAAGGATGACGTTCACCACTAGAGAATAATTGACCTACAACTATACGGGCTATTATCGGCCTATAAGGCTGGAAGCATTTTCTATGGTTTCACATATTCTCGATGAAGATGAGGTCATCCAAACAAAATAGAAGTTTAGCTCCTCCAGGCTCCAGATCTCTTCACTTTACCATTTGGTGTTCGTAACTTATCTTCTCTTCCAGATGTGGTGACTGGTTTCACATCCTGCCACACGTGTCTAAATTCTTCTAATTCCCCTAAAGCAGTGCGTCCTGAAATTTTCCATTATCCTAGCTTCAGATTTTTTTTGAACAACGATGTGCATGGAAAAAAACCCCGACTAGATCACCTCCCAGGACCTGAATCTGGTAACGCAACACTTGGCACGTGATTTTCTGTAAACGAAAGCAATAAAGAGCCGCGTCAAAATAATCCTGCAGTGCGCAATGTTATGTAGACCTATGCTTATTCACACATTCATCTCATTTACATTAAACTCACAAACACAATCTAAGAAATAGAGGACTGGTGCGAGGATCATGGAATAATGTAGCATATAGTGTTTAAACTCTTAAGTTCTGTAAAGTCTGGCCAGTAAACCTGTACTTTTCCAAGTCCCGCCCCGGCCCGCCCTCTCGCACGTGGGCCTCAGTGTTGTGTTTTCATCGACAACCTGCCTCGGGATTCAAACCTGCCTTGGAAATCAAACGTGCAGCAGATCATACTTCACCTGCTGACCGTCGAGTATCAGGACCTTCAAATGTGATTCCTGAAGATGCCTCTTCACGTGAACTATGGTAAATATACACTTTATTTTTGTTTATATATAGGCTATATATTTTTTGTTGTTCTCTCTCTCTCTCTCTAAATTCCTGATAAACACAATTGAGTAGTAGTCCTACTTTCATTTTCTTTTTTTTTATTTGAGATTTGATATATAGGCCTGTTTTTGTATTTATATATTAGGCGTGGAGCCAAGCACAAATAATATTTTTTTCAGAATATCTATTTCATAAAAATATTTTTTTAAATAAGATGTTTTCGGGAAGAAAATAAATAAGAAAAAGGTGCTGTAGTGGGTGGGTGTAGTTCGGCTTGACTTGCAGAATCCCGTAAAAATAGGCTTTTTGAAATTACAAAATGTATTGTATTTTATTGAAACGCCTTTCGCTGTTACAGGAAAGGCATAGGCCTACATTATCACTGTCAATAAATGATAGCTCCACAAAAAAAATCCGCACACAGATTGATTCAAAGCAGACTAAGTAAATATAAATCAATCCCTTACCATGAGACGCAAATTCGTGTTCTTTAATGAATTAGTACATAAAACACTGCTTGACGTTCAGGGATAGTGGAGATAAAGTCCTTCATGAGGGCTTCATGATATAGTCATTGGACATTTCACTCATATTTTTTGGCTAATTTGTTTTGTTTTTGATCTCCCAGGTTTAATGTATTATTACATTAGTGCATAATAGACCGAGGGACGGAGAGCGTTGTTGTTATTTATCATGAGTGGTATGAAACCACTCATGGTGTCATACGCATGCGTCCCTTCAGGGGGTGCTCCCGCACCCGCAGCACCTCCACTTCCCACGGCTATCATGCATTTAATATATTATTTGATTAGTCTATATTATTTACCGGAAGACATGAGAGTGGAGGGGAGCACAGAACGTAGTAGGCTACATTTCCGCGCCTTCCCGCTTGGCTCACTGCCCAGTCAGCCTCTCTGTCACCGTTCAGAACAGCATCTGATCTCTGAAACAGATCGGCGATCATTCGCCTGTTTCCCCTTTTTCTGTTTGTTTATGCACAGTCTCTCAGGCCCTAAAATCACTTCACATTAGTTCAATGTTCAGTCATTCATTAGTTTAGAGGCTAGTTTCTGGGTTTGAGTGTGGATTAGGAACTGAATGTTAGTTTTACAATGATTTTCTTTATAATTATGTTCATTATTATTCATGTTTATTGTATGAAAACCCTAAACAAATACTGCATTTAAAGCTACGATACAGGCTAACTTGCAAAAACAATAGTCTATCTAAGAGCACTTATATTAACCCCTTAATATCCAAATTTCGGAACATTCTGTCTTTGCATGAATGTTTGTCATGTTTGAATTAACATGAGGCCATTTTTAACATCCAGTCGTAGCATGTAAGTGGTAGGTTTTAAATGTATATAGATGGATATGTATATAGCTATAAAAATGGGTTGGACATGACTGTAATTACCGTGTGAGGCAGAGCCTGTCTTTCTTTTGCTTTCCATTTGACGGTAAGTATACGTGAGGAATTTTGTCATTTGCGGCCATGCTAAATTAGTTAACAGGCATATTTACATTATGCAGAGGTGTCTGTGGAGGAGCTTGCCAAAAGGTTCAATTGAATTGGGTACAAACTTACTTACTTTAATTCGTCAAAGAATGCAAAGAACGCTTCAGCAAAGTATAATGGCTTGTTGTTTATTTTTGGTCTTGACGTGATCCTGGACGTTCCAGATACGATGCTCTGCGTGTGTGAATGCGTGTAGTCAGACATTCGGTGTGCAGAGCTGTAACCACTGAGCTGTCACCTATAGCCAGTGTCAGTGTTGACCCTTCCCATGTCCCCCTGCAGACTCACCGGAGAGGAGCCACCGCTGCAGCTGCTTATGCCTCGGGCCCCTGGCCTTCCACGGCTCGGCTGTGGGGGCCCACCTCAGCCTGGGCCGGGGCCGGACGCTGGCCCGCCGTACAGAGTGCACCTTCAACCACGGCCTGGCCTTCAGCTCCCGGCCCGTGCGCGTGGGCGAGCAGGTGATCCTCCAGGTGAGGAAGAGCGCCGGCCGCTGGAGCGGGGCTCTGCGGCTGGGCTTCACCAGCGTGGCCCCCGGTGAGCGAGAGCTGCCCCCCGCCCCCATGGCCATCCCCAACCTCACGGACACCGCGGGCCACTGGGCCAACGTCGTACCGGAGGCCTTCTGCCGGCCGGGCTCCGTGGTGAAGCTCTGGGTGTCCCACGGTGGGACGGTCTACTGCAGGACCAGGAGCTCCAAGAAACACGTTCTGGTGAAGGGGGTGGACCTCAGCCAGCCTCTTTGGGCCCTGGTGGACATCTACGGACAGACCTGCGCCGTGCTCCTGCTGGGTGAGACGGAGGGTATGAGGGAGTGTGTGTGTGTGTGTGTGTGTGTGTGTGAGTGTGTGTGTGTATGTGTATGTGTATGTACACGTGTGTGAGTGTGTGTGCTTGTGTGTGAGTGTGTGTGTGTGTGTGAGTGTGTGTGTGAGAGTGTGTTTGTATGTGTGTGTGCGTGCGTGTGTGTGTATGTACACGTGTGTGTGTGTGTGTGTGTGTGTGTATGTGTGTGTGTGCAAACGCATATGTGAGTGTGAGTGTGAGTGTGTTTGTGTGTGTGTGTGTGTGTGTGTGTGTGAGTGTGCGTGTGCTTGACTGAGTTAACAATGCAGTGCAGCCGGTTCCTCTTCATTCAGCTCAGACGTTGTCTGGATCAGTTAATGATGTTTATTTTGACTGCTCTCTCTGTGCAGGATCAGAGAAGAAGCAGGCGCTGCAGACCCGACGGTCCTGCCCGCTCCCTGCCCCCCCACAGCGGTGGGGCTACGACGAGGACGCAGACATGGAAGACCTGTGCACCAAGGACAAGACCTGTGTGTGTTACCTGAGGAAGAACGGTGGGCAGGGAGACAGCGACACGTTGATCACGTTCCAAACGCTTATCTTTGGTTTGAGCGCGTTCTGCCTGACTCCTGTTGACTGACTTTGCTGTGTTGTTGCTCCTGACAGACTCTCAGAAGGTGGACTGCGTAGCCTGCATGGAGGAGCCGGCCAGCACCACTCTGCTCTGCGGTCACCGCTGCCTGTGTCTCCAGTGTTGCGACCGCGTGATGCGGGAGTTCGGAACCTGTCCTCTCTGTCGCCAGGCCATCTGAAGCCACGGGCAACACGCGCAGGCACACGCACGCCCCGCACACACTTCATCTCTGTGACGTGGGCAGCATTAGCTCAGGAGGTAGAGCGGGTTGGCCCGGTAACCGCAAGGTTGCTGGTTTGATCCCCGGCTCCTCCTAGCCGAGTGTTGTGGTGTCCCTGAGCAAGGCGCCTCACCCTAATTGCTCCTGACCGGCGGTCGGTGTGTGAATGTGTGCATGAATGGGTGAATATCAATCAACACTGTAAAGCGCTTTGGATAAAAGCACTATATAAATGAGGACCATGTAACGGGGAGAGGGCAACACTTACTGTGACATGTCTTATCAATATTCTCCTGTGAAACTGCACTTGTGGAACTTTAACCCTCAGCTGAAAAAACCCTTGAAGCCAAAACTATGTTTACAATATTCTGATAACCTTTGCCATTGGCCAAGGTTGGCAAATGTACATTGTGTATCTAGGTAAATTGCAATATTTGTTTAAGAACATATCTGTAAATGTGAAAAGCCAACAGCACTTTAATTGTATTGCTTTTTGTTTTTTATACTGTATTGTTATAAGATATATATGTGTTGTTATTTATTTACTTAGAAACCTGACATTATTTTACATAAACATTTTTCACAAAGCAACATTGTCTGTCGCCAGTGCCTCATGTTCTTGATAGAGAATCGCTTAAAAAGCCTATTCATGCAATCATTCATTCTAGCCACTAGAGGGCAGCGCTGTACCGCTTATACTGCGGTGAGTCCGCTTCATGCCTCGAGTTCGACTCTCTGGTAGGCTTCTGTCAAACATTTAAACCAAGTCTAGCCTGCTATTTGAACGAAGCCAACAATCACATACCAACATATAAACATTCAACCTAGAAGGTAGTTGTTCAGAATTAAAAAAATACATCGGATTGATTTAGCATATCAGTGATATTGACGCCTGCTGATTCTGCGTCGTAGGCCTATTCCAGGAACTGTTAGTGTGTATGGGAATGAAATGCAGAATTGCAGATGTCATGCGACCGTTGGATTAGCATCTCAACAGCCAAGATGTTAATATTTGTTTTGGAGGGCAGTGCCATTCTTGGGAGTGATATGGTCCTTTTGCCAAGCCGATTCCCGCCATAACGGGGAAAAGATTATTGCGCAATCCTGCCTCTATTGCCGTTGCTCTGAAGACCCCTCTGATGAGGTAGAGGGTCTCTCATCACTTTCACCACACGACTTGGTGTTTGGTTTAGGCTACCATTATTTTTCCCTTTAGCTTTTTGCCAATGCTTCAATTAAACTCAACACCATTCAGCCCATGATGTCGTGGTGTGAATGGCTCATCGGAGTCGTTCCAACTGTTTTCTCTGGGCCAGTCAATTAGCGCCGTGCTGCTGGTTTGGACGTTAACGGTAGGGGGCGGTGCCGACGCCTGCAGGGAAATCTGTATTATTACCAGCTGTGGATGGAAACTATTACCCAGTCTTCTCCCAGATGATATCCCCCCCCCCCACGCACACCCCCACACACACACGCACACACGCATGCGTACACAAACACGCGCACTCACACGCAAACACACATCCACGCACACGGGCACAAGCCCACACGCACACACACACACACACGCATACACAAACGACGCCTACGTAGGCCTACCCCATACAGTAATATTCAAAATGTGATTCGCTCGCTTAAGATAAAAGACGTCCTGTTTGCCAGGGGGGAGAGACAGGGAGAGGGAGAGAGAGAGAGAGAGAGAGAGAGAGAGAGAGAGAGAGAGAGAGAGAGAGAGAGAGAGAGAGAGAGA
>JAOPJL010000141.1:15833647-15849352 GCA_027123545.1 Trisopterus esmarkii | reverse complement strand
CACACACACACACACACACACACACACACACACACACACACACACACACACACAAACACACACACACACACACACATCCTCACATTCACAAAGATAAACAACCATAGACAGGCAGGTACTCAACCTGACATGACAAGTCGACCCTAAAAAACACATACTTTATAATGTTTAATAAGAAAGGAAAAAATACATAGGGCTCTGTGCTAATATTGCTTATATCTCATAGGAATCTCTTAGGATTCTAGGATTCTCTGAAAGCGTTCACACATTGCCCAAAATAAACACAGATATTCAACATTAGAATGTTGGCTAAAGTCGGTCAACGCTCATTTAGGATGATCACCAACGACAGAACAAGATTTCACCCGACAACAACCAACAGCCCCCTACTGGTCGGGCTTGATGCTAATCCTTGGGGAAGTGTGCAACCACCTCGAGGGCTCTCTCTCGTATGGCTCTATTCTGCTGGCTCTGCTGCCTAAGATATATGTTCTAGTAGAGCCACATTCTCCAAGGAATCTGTTCTCTTAGGGCTCTTTTCTCTTTGGGAGCTATTCAAACAGCTATATTATGTTAGGGCTCTATTCTAGCAGAGATTAATTCTAGTAGAGCTCTTTTCTCACAGGACTGTATTCTCTTTGGGCTCTAATCGAGCAGAGCTCTAGTCTATCTAATAGTGATCTATCCTCTTTGAGCTCTGTTCAAATAGAGCTATATTTAAGCAGAGCATTGTAATAGAGCTGTATCTTAGTGGAGCTAAATTTTATTAGAACTTTATTTTGGTAGAGCTATATTCTCAAAGGGCTTTTTGTTGTGAAGCCACCAAAAAGCTGCAGTGAATTAGTTTTTTTGCCAGCTATCACAAACATTTTTCTTGGTAAACGGTACTTGAGCACTTGTATATTTTCTCAAGGTAAGGGAAAGGACCATGTCCTTATTAAAACCCACTTCAAACACTTTTTTTATGAGGAAAATATAAATGAATAAATGCTTATTTGCATTATATCATTGCTCATTCTATTCCTGAATTCGTTCTCATTTCATAAAAGGTGAAACATTTTTTTAATAAGCAAAGGAATAAAGGAAGGCCAAGGTGTATCCGCTCCTCTGCATCTTATTGAATTATTAAGTGGCCACCTGAAACCCAACGCCCCCTCACAGCCAACCTGGCGTTCTAATGTTCGCCGCCGTGTGAGAAGGTTATGAAAAGAGTAATGACTATATTTTTGGCAATCACGCTAAACAGCATAAAACCTTCACCCCCCCAAGGAAAGGCCACAGTCTCCATAAATCCCTTTCATTCACTCAAAGAACGCGCACCGCGTTCTGTCTTTTTTCCACAGCACAAGTGCAGTTGTTGTCTGAGAGAGAGGCCGCTGTGCATTTAAAACCAAAGCCCTGCTGTGGACACACCACCTGAAACTGAAAAACACCCAACTATTGCCACTTCTCAGAGTGGAGAGGGAGGAGGGACGAAGAGACGGAGTGGAGGGGTAGAGAGAAAGGAAGGAGTGGAGGGGTGAAAAGAAAGGGAGGAGTGGAGGGAAGGAGGAAGTAAAAAGGAGAGGGAGAGGAGGAAAAGGGAAGCTGCGGCGAGTAGTTGCGAAGCGTGGAGAGGGGAGACAGGGGTCCTAATGCACCTTAAAGTGCCCCCCCACGGGTCTGCGGTCGCTTCAGGGGTCAAGGCGGATAAAACGGCCAGGGGGTGAGGGACTCATGGGGGGCCGGGCAGACCCACAAGGACTGTGTACTGACGGTGTCTTATCCTCCCCTGTGCAGGACGGGGGCGAGGCTCAGCTGCACGGCTGCCGTCTGGTGTCCGTTACAGCGCTCTCCGTCTCCAGGTACCACACAGCCCGGCGCTGCCGCGGCTGCGTGGCACAACGCCGGCGACAGCGCTCCGACTCTCCCTCGTTAGCATCAAAGAGGCACCGAGCCACAGAGCGGCCGCCTCGCGTCCAACCCTCATTATCTGTCGTAACGCGAGGGGCCCCCGGAGGCCCCGGGCTCAAGGAATCAGGTAATGATGGCTCCGCACACCGGGGAGGGGAAGGCAGGGAGAGTGAGTTCCATTGATACAAAAGTTTCAAAGAATAACGTAAAAGAAAACAACAATAAGGAAAACGAAAAAGCCGCGAGGCACCCATTAGGATGTGTTTTCTTGTTGACGGTGAGGTAATAAGAGATGTGCTTAGAGATCTGTGTGATAATGATGATGATGATAAGAATGATAATAATAATAATAATAGTCATAGTAATAATTGTTATATTAATAATGAGGTAATCAAAGGATTTTTTAGGAAGCTGAGACAAAGGTATAAAGAGAAGAATACTAATGAACAGCATTAACAAAATGATTAGGATAGGATCATCTTCGTGACAATAGCAGTAAAAGGTGCTGTAAGAGCGTTTATTTGAATGCAATCTGTTCGAAAGGCCACGGTCAATTCTTAGCTATAAGAGATTGAAATGCGCTGTGAGAATCTCGGTTTCTAGGTGATTGCGTCTGCGTCTGTATGTAGACTTTTTACAATTTACACCACCCCTGGCTAATTTCTGACCAATGAAAGAATCTCTTCCTTGATTTGATGGAAGAGTTTATATTGCATATCAATCACAGGGACCGGAAAATAACACTTCTCCACAGCAACAGAATGTATGGGCGTTTTTATTGGCTTGTTTACTTATGTTTCTCTCTTCTGATCTCTCTTTGCTCTCCAACCGTACCAATATAACCTTTAAAGATAGTTAAAGATGGATGATTCCGTGTTCCCTCACAGTTCCCCTCAAATGCGTGCAGACGGGAAGCAAAACTGAAGCAACCCGTCCCTGAACCCTGGCTTATTCTGTCTCCATGTTGTTGATCTTGTTCCTAGTTAGTTATCTTCCCAGGTTGAACACCCACAGCGGAGGGCAGCAGGACTCTAAGGAAATAGGTAATGGCGGCACAACGCACGCAGAATATGGAAGAGTAAATGAGTGATTCACAGAGAAGAAGTGTTCACCCACACACACGTCTACGCACACATATATACACATGGAACCATGAACACTCATGTACATACACACATACACAGATACACACATGTACACATACACACACACCCACACACGCATACACTCATACAGACACACACACACCAAAATTCAGCTGGCACGTTGCAAACAATGCTGCGATTAACAAGCGAGGTGTTTTCATGAGGGCCATTGTTTTTACCATCATGAGGCAAACAGCAGTTAGACTGGGAGCATGTCTTAGTATGGGAGCATGAGTTAAACAGCTCCTGACACTTGACCTCTACCCATCCATCCATCAAGGATCTATTGGCTATCAACAACATGATAATGACAATGATAATAATAACAATATGGATTAAAAAAATAAATAATAATAATAATAATTTAGAATGATAATTCTCAATTATTCTTATTAGAATTATTCTAATTATAATGATAATCAGAATAATAATCAGAATATTAATAGTAAAAATAATCATGATCAGAATAATTTCATAAATTCTTTAAAAAAAAAAAGCTAGGGTTAGGGGCTAAATAAAGAAATCAAATTACTGCAAAATAGTGAGTTGTGTGAGGCTGGGGCAAGCAGCATATTAACATTTTATTAACAATCTTTTGACATAAAGTGCAGGAAGAAGAACTTTTTTGTAACTACACATATTTGAAAACAATATTTAATAACATAAAATAACTATTGGAACGTATATTATGACGTTATATTATATAGATATTTATCTATCATATATATATATTTATCTATAATCATATAATATTATATATAAAGCTCCGGGAGTGTGTATTCATTTGTGTAATTTGTGCCCATGTGTTTGTGTGTTAGGAGGGAGGATCTAGACTCTATAGTCACCCCTCAGCCCAGGAGTATCTTTGACTTTGAGCCTGGAAGGACCACTACTGTCGAAAACCATCACCAGGTAACGCTCAGCTGTCCACACATAAACAGTCCTCAATTCACACCTTTACACACTAACTAAAACAACTTTTGATTAAATGTGTATAATATTCATGTTCATGCGTTGGTTCATAGCGTGTTTGTGTGTTTGTTCACCTTTTATTTGCTCTCTGGTTCGGGATAAACCAAAGCATTCAAACGCTTTGTGTGGCTTTACAGAGTGTGTTTGATGGAGCGTTTCCCTCAGAGCTGGTGATCAGACGGGATTTAGTTCCTTAGCGTTTGAAAAAGATATTAGATGGATGACATATTTCATTAGTCACCATGAACCAATGGCGATGTTCGACTTCATCCTCCTTCAAACATTCATCCTCTCTGAGCCGATGAGGAAAGCGTGCCCAGGAGGTCTTACCCATGAGCACCGTGGGCAAACTGGTTTTTATAGAGTAATCCCACTGAGCACACACCTCTCTAAGTGGTGTCTATAGAAATACTTAGGGTATTGTCGGGGCATGTGTGAGAACTAATAATTTGCTCTTAGTGGTAGGGTTTTGTCGTGCTAACCAACACACAGGCACGCACGCAAACCCACACGCTCACACACGCACGCACACACGCACACGCACACAAACACACACATACGCAAGCATGCATGCACACATGCACACACGCATACACAAGTACACACACACCCTCATCTTCTCACAAGTATCCTGTAGTTTGTTGCTCCTGTTGGTCCGCTGGGCTGGTCTCCTCCCCTGTCTCCTAAAGCCCTCCTCCCTGTCTCCTAAAGTACCCCTCCCTTGTCTTCTGGAGTCCTCCTCCCCTGTCTCCTAGCATCTTCCTCCCCTGTTTCCTAAAGTCTTCCTCCCCTGTCTCCTTATGCTCTCCTCCCCTGTCTCCTAAAGCCCTCCTCCCTGTCTCCTATAGTACCCCTCCCTTGTCTTCTGGAGTCCTCCTCCCCTGTCTCCTAGCATCTTCCTCCCCTGTCTCCTTATGCTCTCCTCCCCTGTCTCCTAAAGTCTTCCTCCCTTGCCTCCTAATGCTCTCCCCCACTATCTGTTAGAATCCTCCTCCCCTGTACTGTATAATGTATGTGTGTGTGCGTGCGTGCGTGCGTGCATGTGTGTGTGTGTGCGTGTGTGTGTACAGTCTCAGTGCTCTGCATGTGTACAGGACATGCCTGAGTGTTTGAATTCCTCTGGTGATTTAAAGGAGTGTCTCTGAACGGCCGTGGCACCACTTCTGCTGCAAACATGTGAGATGTGTTTGTGTCTGTGTCTGTGTGTGGTATGTGTGGTCTGTGTGTGGTGTGCGTGTGTGTGTGTGGTTGTAAAAAAGGGAAAAAGAGATCCTTGCTGCCCTCCCACTGTAGGTAGACCACCTTGTGACCTGCATCATGCTGTTAACCTCTTGTGGACCAGCGTCTCACAGGTGGTGCTGGTGGAGCTGTTACTGGTGGAGCTGCTCTCTGTTTACCTTAGCTGCCTCCTGGGTGACAGTGGCCTTGTTTCTTCATTTCCTCCTCCTCCTCCCTCCACCCTCCTCCTCCTCCCCATCCTCCCTCCTCCTCCCCCTCCTCCTCCTCCTCCTCCTCCTCATCCTCCTCTTTCTCCTCCTCCTGCTCCTCCTCCTCATCCTCCTTCACCTCCTCCTCCTCCTCCACCTGCTCCCCACCCGACCCCAGTGTGTAACTCCAGTATTTGCCGTGCGGTGACATCATAGCTGTTGTCAGCCTGGTAGATTGATTACGGCTGGGAGAGGCCCGTGCCTCAGCGGCCAGGTACCTCAGCCAAGGTATTCTAACTAACATGTGAAGAGGGAAGATAGGGGGACACAAGGGGGTCTGCTGTGGAGCGCAGCCTTTAAAGGAGTATTGGATATGTTCTCTCAGACGCTGCGGGACATGGAAAGCCTTTAAAGGCAGGCCAGGCAGCCGAGGTTGGATTGCTTTTGGCCGCGGGTCCAACATTTATGTTCTGTACACTTATGTTAGGAGTTATGAGGTGCATTGAGGTCCGGGGGGGGGGGGGGGGCTTTCGAACGGAGAAGCATTCTTGCTTTCGTAACTTCATGTAACTCATGAATAACAAGTCAACAGAGACTCAATGTCTTTGGAAAGCAACCGAGTCATAAAAATCAAAGTTACAATAATAAAAAAAGAAGACATTAAACTCGATTGTCACGCTAGCCGTGCTTCAGTTTCAAGGTTAAATTTATATCTCAAATGATTAATGACAAATGATTAAACCAACTACGGTTAGTTGAAACAGTTTATGTCACAATAGTTATGACAGACCCTTAATGGGGGTCTCTCTCAGTAGTCCTCCATAAAGCACTTAATACTGGCTCCATAAACACAGCTTTGTGATGAAGATGAAAAGTAAAAACATGATGTCTTAATGGTATTTCCCCCCCCCCAGGTCTTCCAAATCCAGGAGAAACCGGCCCAGGAGAAACTGGCCCAGGAGAAACCAGCCCAGAAGAAACCGACAGCCCCTTCCATCGAGGTGAGCTCCTCTGACCGCTACGCTAGAAACAGCCTTCCTGTGAACCCCTCATTCTCCCCGTAACCTAGACGTATGACCCCCGTAGCCACACCAAAACCAAGCAAACCCACTGTATCTGGATTTTAATTCTCCCACCTCCACCTGGGACGCGGCCCCCCCGTGCCGTCCAGGCCAGTCTGGTGTCTGAGCTGATGAGCTTTGAGGCGGAGCTGGACTCGGACATCCAGGGTCTGGAGAGGTCGCTCTCCCAGAGGACGCGCCGCCAGCGTCCAGGCCGGGGTGAGGTACTGAGCCCCCCCTACCACCACCACCACCACCAGCACCACCACCACCAGCACCACCAGCACCCCTCCTCCTCCTCCTCCCCCTCTCTCTGCTGCTGCTGCTGAACCACCACCTCCCTGTCCCACCTCCCACACACATACAGGCACGCATGCATGCACGCATGCATACATACACATACACTCACACACCCGCACATAATGCGCAGACATTATGCACAAACACACACACGTATTACCACAGGCGCACACATATTCACACCACCACACATACACTCACACACACAAACACACCGGCACACACACGAGCACACACACTCACACAGGCACACACACATTTACACAGATACACACACACACACACACACACACACACACACAGAAGCACATACACTTCCCTGATCCCTCGTGCCCCTGCAGTGTCTCTGCCCCCCGCCCCCCCCCCTCTCCTCACGGTGGTCTGACCGTGAGGGGCCGCCCTGCTTGCTCCCCCTGACCGGTCCAGGCCTGATTCCTTTGTTTTGTTCTGCTGCGACCCGGAGCCCCGTCCCGTTGACACCGCTACTCCCTCCCCTTTTCACTGGATACGTCTGCTCGTCCAATCACCTGCCTGATCCTCCCCGACACCGGCGGCGATCATCCCTGCCTGCCAATGAAAACAAATCTAATTTCCCACACTTGATTATTTGTGATGACAACCGGGCCATGAAACCGCACACCCTGCATATCCTGTACACATGATTGGTATACAGGATATTTTGATTCCATCCTTGAATGCATACGTTGCTCTCAGCTTGATTCATGTGTGATGATTGTGATGTGATGCTTGCTGCATGTGCACATTCATTGTTCATTGGTTTCGTGTCAGTTCAAAGTTCCACGGTGAATCGTGTGTACACGCAATCCAAGGAGCCTAGGACCCAGGGGACTCCCCCCTCTGCGGGGAGTGGTCTCCAGCCCGGCCCCGCAGCTCTGTTGGAGTAGTTTTCCTTCTGTAGTCTTGAAGATACAGTGGCAGGGTGAAGGGTGCTTCAGGGAACAGCAGTTCTAATGCAGAGTTCTGCTTTCAGGAGCCCAGAAGCAAGGATCCCGGCCCTGTTTCAGCGATAGGCAGTGGTAACTACAGGTGAGTGACTTCACTAACAGACCGGTGGGTCTTTTTTTGAGTCCATCATACCGCCCTGTGGGAGTGTTCCAGCACCAGTGATGTTGGGGGAATGTGTGTGAGGAGCATGGCTGCTCTGTCTCTGTGTAAACAAATGCCTGTGCATGAGGTGAAGGACAGCATCCCACATACCGCTATACCATGATAAGACCGTCAGGAATCATAGCAGAGAAAAGGTTATCCATGAGGCTTTTTGAACATCAAATGTCTGTCTTCTCTTTGTGATCAACCGGCTCTATGGGACAACTAGGATGCAGGGAGAGAAACGTACCGTGATCAAACCAGAAGGCACTTTGGTTTTAGGTTCTTTCCTTTTGTTTTTTCTGGATCTGGTCAACAGTGCATACGTAATGGTTAGACAGGCAGGTGAATGAATAGGCCTGAGTAAACCCAGTTAATGAACCACATACCCAGCTGCATGTGCAGCCAACTGCAGCTGCCTAATCCAATTGGATATTGACTCATTAGGAGTAAATACCTAAACCGTGGCGATTCCAACCATTTCTTCCCCACTGTTTCAAGAGGCCCTTTAAACATTGCTCAGATCAAGCTTGGGGCCGTGATTACAGCGATTGCAGCAGAGAGGAATCTCCCAGACGTCGTGAGGGTGGCTGTTAGGACCTCCTGACCTCATGCTGCAGGACTTCAACAAGTTCATGGGCGATGTTTGCCGGTTCAAGAGGGCAGCGTTCCGCTCGGGGTTCTCCGCTATGCAAGACATTCCTGATTCCGCCTCACTTGTTGTTGTTGGAGGAGACGGGCTCCCGGCCTGTTCCTATAGGTAGGGGCCCCAGAGCCTGCCTGTTCCTAAAGATAGGGGGGCCACAGAGCCTGTTGGTTCCTTTAGGTAGGGGCCCTCGGGGGGCCTCTTCTACGAGGATGTTGCTCTGCGGACGTAAAATGGAAATATGTGTGTGTGTTCTTTACTGCTTCCTGTTTTCCAAACCCTTAGTTTGGCCCAGCTGTAAACAGGTCGGTTTCAAAGGGACATAATTAGATATCCCTGGATGATATCACCTCAGAAACAGGTGGAGATGGTTTGCTGGGGACTGGATTCCCATGTGGACCTGCCACCTGGTGTAGCAGGTTGACGATGTGGGCCAGACGCCCGCTGTGCTCGCTGTCCTCTCTCACTGACCTTCCTGTAACCCCCCCCCCCCCACCGATTCTGCAGATAGGGCGTCTGCTCCGTCCTAATCACATAAGTGTTCATGAAACCCTGGTTGTGGGTTCAGCACAACCCAAAGAAGCACATCACACACATCACACCACGTCCCACTCAGCAGCTGTACTCTACAGGCCCTCCGACTGTGTGTGCGCCCGTCACACTCCATCTGTGTGTACAGATAAGGGGA
This sequence comes from Trisopterus esmarkii, assembly GCA_027123545.1. Classification (NCBI taxonomy): domain Eukaryota; kingdom Metazoa; phylum Chordata; class Actinopteri; order Gadiformes; family Gadidae; genus Trisopterus; species Trisopterus esmarkii. Next base: position 15,840,113 of record JAOPJL010000141.1, on the reverse strand, counting down.
TAGCGGTTGAAGAATATTATATGTAATTGTATTTCATTCCTCCAGCTCACTGCCTGCAGCCAAGCCGGCGGGCAGAGCTTCCCTCAGCGGGCCCCCAGCCTCCGCTCCCAGAACGCTGTCCCCTCACGCACACGGTAAACACCAGCGCTCTCACGCCATGGTCCCAGGGCATGACGGGGCCTGTTCCGAGCCACCATGAAATGTCCTGATAGCCCTAACCCGAGCCCCTCCATAGAGGAGGAGGGCTCTGGAGCTGTGTCCCACACATGATTCATCCCAGTCCTGAATGTACAGTATTGCTTGATTGCTGCAGCGTTACGTTCAAATTACAATAATCCGACTCTTTCTGAAGGGTACATTAGTTATCCGTTCATCAATTAGGTAATGCAGTGATAAGCAGTATTTAACTAATGGTCTACTAAACATTTACTAGACTATTTAGTTTATGTTCACTTAAGTATTAATTTATACATGATCTAATACCGTTAGGGTCAACTCTAGCCTACTAACCCTAACCCTAACATGAAAAACTATGAAGAACTGAGCCTAACACTACAAACACTACAAAACCTAACCGTACCCAACCCTAATCCCTTTGCTAATGCTATATAATAATGCTTATTACTGCATTAACTAATGTTAGATTATGGATTCTAATATACCCTTATTATAAAGTGTAATTAATGAATTATACTCATTATCATTAAACAAAAGCCAAGCCTGGTCTAACACTGTTTACAGTCTCTGGGCTAATACTCACTGAATAGTTACTGAATGGTCATACTCATTCAGTAAGTTTCATTTGATAAAAGCGGCATAGATATACTGCTCTGTGTCTAATCACTCGTACACGTCCCGTCTGTCTCTCTGACTGGAGGGGATGAAAGAGGGAGATTAATTGTGTTCAAGAGGACAGGGTGGGGGTGGGTAGGAAACACTGAGCATAAGGAAGTGCAGCAGAGCCGGAAAAGCTGATTAGAGATTAACTTCATTCAATTGTTTTCCCTCAACATCAATCTAGGTAGCGCCAGCCCTCATGTGTGTTTCAGCAGCACCGTGACCAAACTGTTCCCATGTCCACGTCCCTTTACCCCCTCCACACACCTCGCACGGCTGTGGGCTCTGAAGAAGCACCCGAGCAGCAGGCAGAGCCAGTCATAGACTCACGTTATAAACGCTGGAACATGTCCATTCTAGTTGGGTTTTCGTCAGGTTTTTTATTAGTCTTCTGCAGCTTGACGTTGTGACTCTCCTCTGCAGCAGAAGGCCTCTCCTCTGCATCGGACAGCATGGACGGCCCGCCTAAGCGTGAGGAGAAGAAGGTATATCCCTGTGAGCTACTCACCATTTAAGGAGACCTTTGGAGTTCCTCAATCTGGACCCTTTTATCTGTCATTCTGGACTAATTGGGCCAACATTTTTTTACTTGTTCCGGTGTTGGGCAAGAGCTGCTCAGCCTTTGCAGCCAGGAGCGGTTATGTAACTGTGCTGTGGGCAGCGGCCCCCTGTCACTGGAGGCCCTCCTAAAGAGCTGGCTCTGCCCCTGACAACATCATGGACACTATCCCTGCAGAGGAAATCAAGTTTAATCTTTGGCTTGATCCGGTGTCATTGTTATTTTGCCTAACCAATGTCTCGTTCAGGAAGAAGCCTCCCTCTGAAGTCTCATGAGAGTTGCATTGTTGCAGGAAGAGAACGGTGGAACGTGATTTAGAGATTCGGGGGAAGAGTGTTGGCAGGAATTTGCTTTGCTGAACTATTGAAAGCTTAGCATTATGTAACAGATTTGGGGGAAGGAGGGCTGAGATTGGAATGACAACAACAATTCCTGCAACAACTCAACTCCCGAGAGATTTCAGAGCAAAGCTTTCCCTTGAGTGAGACTTAGTAAGACCTTAGAACAAACGGGTAAAGAAAAATAGTAATTCACCAAAGGGATCCTCTCCATAATGTTGTCATAGACAAAAAAAGACAAAAGCAATCGGAGCTTGCCAGTAGCAAAAACAAGCACTTTTAGAGGATTCACATTGACCACAGCATAATAATAATGAGCCATAGTGTTGAATTGCAGCCCATATGGAAGCTGCAATGGCCAAAACATTATCCCTCAATACTGGATCCATTGCATCCTTATTAGTCACTTTACAATACACAACTAACATTTAGTGAATTGCTTTCTCCAGGTTAACAGCATTAAAATATGGTTAACTACTATTGGCCTTGAGCTGGTTAGCTCTCAGCACCATGTTGTTTAGGAAGTGACTGACGGTTGTCCACTCTATGCTGTACAGGTCCCTTCATTAGGGAGCTTCCTGAACTAATCGGTTGTATTCTGTTGTTTATCCAGATGAAAGCGGCGAGAGTCAAGTTCAATTTCCAGGCACAGTCCCCCAAGTGAGTAGCAGTACTAAACGTTCCCTGTTCATTTGTTCAGCATTCTAACAGAACACATCAACGGTGCTCGAGGTTAAATAGAAGAGATATAAGAGGAGATATATTTCAGTGGAATCTCTTATAAATACCACAGCCATTTGTCATCCTGCCTCTGTGTGGGAAGATTTTGATTTAGCTCTTCCCTGATTTGTTCTGGGAATCTGTTCAGGGACTTTCCTGTCAATCACATTCCTGTACATTGTGAAATGTTGGAGTGAGCTGACAGGGAGGGGAGTTTCTTGGATTGTTGTTGTCTTACGCTCTTTTTCACTCCCTCAAACGTTACCTACAGCACCTTTAAGCACATTCAATTTTACACAATAAGCAGACAAAACATCAGCAGCTTTTTATTAAAACCATCAGCGTACGATTTGAAACACTTGAATCAGCATGACAAAATGCAAGAGACTGCCATCTTGTGGAGAGGGGTTTGAAAATAACCGAAATAAAACAACCACAAAACTACCACAAAACAAAACACAATTTCAAGTCGTAAATACTGGGATCTAACACAGTGTCAGCTTCTGTGTGTCACGGCTCTCTCTGTGCGTCATCTGTATCTTTGGTTGTAAATCAATTTTTTGGCCAAGTATGCTCACGCATACAAGGAATTTGGTCTCTTCATTTATCACATCCCTGAATTAGTGAAACACACAGTGAGGTGAAGCACACATTAACCCGATGCAGTGAGCCGCTACAGGGCTGGCGCTCAGGGAGCAGTGAGGGGTTAGGTGCCTTGCTCAAGGGCACTTCAGCCGTGGATGTGGGCATGGGAGAGCAGTGCGCAACAACTTCCCCCGCCCACATTTTTCCAACTGGGTTTGGGATCGAACCGGCATCCCTTCGGTTTCAAGGCCGAAGCCATAACCAGTAGGCGTCGGCTACCCACATTGTCTTGTGTGTCCCTCTGTGTAACTCTGCCTGTCCGTCCAGGGAGCTGACTCTGCAGAAAGGGGACATCGTCTACATCCACCGACAGGTCGATTCCAACTGGTATGACGGAGAGCATCATGGCAGAGCCGGAATTTTCCCCACCACCTATGTTGAGGTATGCCTCCTCTGATTGGTCTCCTAAACCATGAGCTGTTGTGACTGTGGCTCTTATTCTGTCAGTGACTGTGTCTCTTGCTCTGTCTGTGACTGTTTCCTGTTCTGTTTGTGACTGTGTCTCTTGCTTTGTGACTGTGTCTCTGGTTCTGTTTGTGACTGTGTCTCTGGTTCTGTTTGTGACTGTGTCTCTGGTTCAGTTTGTGACTGTGTCTCTTGCTCTGTGACTGTGTCTCTGGTTCTGTTTGTGACTGTGTCTCTGGTTCTGTGTGTGACTGTGTCTCTGGTTCTGTTTGTGACTGTGTCTCTGGTTCTGTGTGTGACTGTGTCTCTGGTTCTGTGACTGTGTCTCTGGTTCTGTGTGTGACTGTGTCTCTTGCTCTGTGACTGTGTCTCTGGTTCTGTGTGTGACTGTGTCTCTTGATCTGTGACTGTGTCTTTTGCTGGTGGTCCAGGTCCTGGCCCCCACGGAGAAGCCCACCCCCATCAGGACCCCCACCGTCCAGGTGGTGGACTGCGGCGAGGCGGTCGCGCTCTACACCTTCAACGCGGACCTCCCCGTGGAGCTCTCCTTCAGGAAGGTTCGTTGGCTTCAGAGTTTCCTTCGTCTGCTGTTTTAGTTCCTTATGGCACCTTTCCACCGAGCGGTGCGGTGAGGTGGGGTGAGGTGCGGCTTTCCACCGCCGACAGCGCCCTTATGGTAGGGTTTATACTATATTATATTATAATTTATTTTATTATATAAATTTTTTTAATATTATATTATATTATATTATATTATATTATACTATATTATATTATATTATATTTTATTATATCGTTTCATGTTATATTATATTATGTGACATTATATTATATAACTTTTATACTTTTATATGACTTTTTTATTATATTATTATATTACTGTACTATATAGCCTGGTGTTTGCTGAGTGTGTGTCTGTCCACTAGGGGGAGCTGATCAGTGTGACCCGCCGTGTGGACGACAGATGGCTGGAGGGCAGGATCCCCGGGACCAGCCGGAGCGGCATCTTCCCCGCCAACTACGTCCAGGTCAACAAGATGCCCCGAACCAAAAGCGCCTCAGAGGACCACCCCACGGGTCCCCTGTCTCCGCGGGGCCCCCAGTCTCTGGGGTCCGCCTTGTCCCCGGGGTCTCCGGGGCCCCAGAGTCCGGGACGTCCTCTCTACTCCCCGCGGCCGCTCTCCCCCCTCTCCCTCCACTCGCCCCTCACCCCCACGTCCCTCAGCCCGGTCCACTCCCCCCTGAAGCCCTCCTCACCCGTACCCGCCTCGCTCACGTCCGCCGCCAGAGACACAAACAGCCTGTGGCCCCACGGGGCCCGCAGCCCCACCGGCCCCCAGGGAGGAGCGTACCTCCAGACCGGCCAGACCTCGGGGGCCAGGGCCGGGCCCCCCTCGGTCAAGACGTCGGCGGGGCCCTCCCCCGCCCGCACTGAGCACTGGCAGGTCTGCTTCACTGCGTCACCGCGTCACTGCACCACTGCACAGCACACCACTGCACAGTGCACCACTGCACAGTGGTGCACCACTGCACAGTTCACCACTGCACAGTGCACCACTGCACAATGCATCACTGCACAACTGCACAGTGGTGCACCACTGCACATTGCACTACTGCACGCACATGAGTGATGCTCACTGCCGCGGAGCGCTGGGGGATGAGGAACAGATCCTACTTTGTTACTTTATTAGTTATTTCATCAATATCTCCATTTATTCATCTTGTTTGGTCTTGCTTTTCTCCCAACAATCTTCAAAAAGGGAACCTAGACATGATTGCATTCATAATAATTCATCTTTTCAAAATGATATTAAAAGTATATTTCAACCATTATTTTGTCCTGCGAGGACCAATTATAAAACACTCAATTTGAGAACATTGGCTATTCATAACACCAATTATTGGGAGCACATTTTTCCCACGCCCCCCCCCCCCCAGCGCTGCTCTGCTCCTGTGTGTGTTGCTGAAGCATGATAATGGCTGTGATTCAGCTGGAATGTGAACCCTATTCCTCATGGCACGAGGTCCTCATGTCTTCAGGGAGGAGCTCCAGCCCAGCCTCACCCCCACGCCAGCCCAGCGCCAAAGACACCAAGAGCGCCAAACAACTACGGCTCTGCTGCGGCACAACGCCCTCCGTAAGTCTCCACCCCCCGCACCGCGACCCATGAGCCAATACATGCTCGACGTTGAGAAAAAAGAGGTTGAACAAAATGTGACATTTCAGGTACAAAGCTGTGTACAACTACAAACCCCAGAATACAGACGAGCTGGAACTGAGGGAGGGGGACATTGTCCAAGTGATGGAGATGTGTGACGACGGCTGGTTTGTAGGTAGGAGTCCCGCTCTGAACTGCCACTGCCACAGCAAGCCTGACCCCTAGTGGTAGAAACAGAACATGACAGTTTCTAAACGACATTTTGTTAACAAACCTTTTCTCATTGTTACTGATTGTCACTGTTGTTTTCCCGAACTCAGCGTGTGTCCTTTGTCCCCGTAGGTACGTCAGAGCGGACCCACGCCTTCGGGACTTTCCCAGGGAATTATGTGGCACCTGTTTAATAACACTTGGGTCTAGCCCTCCACACAGCCACTGCACCTGGGCTGACCAGCGGACTGGTGTTGAGTCTCATTGCTCGTTTTCACCACCACGGCCAGCAAAGCCCAGCCCCAAGCGTCACCAGCACTGCTCGGAAACTTCATCTCATTTCAATCTGTCACCCAACACCCTGTTAAAATACTGCTTGAGTTGATTTTCCCTGCATGCTACACGCTGCCCAGAGACTCAGCTGCCCTCTGATGTCCAGAACAGAGGCTCAGCCATGAACACTGTGTGAGTTCCCACCACACCTTCTGCTGTGTGAGTGAGTGAGTGTGTTAGGGAGTTTGTGTGTGTGTGTGTGTGTGTGTGTGTGTGTGTGTGTGTGTGTGTGTGTGTGTGTGTGTTTGTGTGTGTGTGTG
>JAOPJL010000141.1:15739475-15750327 GCA_027123545.1 Trisopterus esmarkii | reverse complement strand
TGTGTGTGTTTTTGTGTGTGTGTGTGTGTGTGTGTGTGTGTGTGTGTGTGTGTGTGTGTGTGTGTGTGTGTGTGTGTTACTTGTAAATGAAGGCTAGACAGAACCTTTTGAATATGGCGTTTCATTCTGTTTTACATGTATGTATTTACACCAGCACTGATACAAAACCTGCCTTCTGAAAATAAATATTTTAATTTGGGTCTATACCAATTCAATGGTGTTATGAACTATACTCTTGGTTTGCAATGGATTTTTTAATGACAAACAAATGGACGTAGACTGCCCCCTGCTGTATCTTAAAGATAATTCTAGTCGAGTATTCCATTCATAAGATTCACATTGTCAACGTCGTAAACGGATTAAAATAGCCCTGGGTTTATTACCACAATTGAGGAGATGTTATCGGTGGCCTACAAGGCCAAATTAGTTTTCTGACTTGATCTTCCATTTACTTTTTTAATTCCCATGACTTGCCTTATAAACCTAGGCCTATGATAAGTAGCCTACTTATATAGGATTATTCTGGAAGGGTTCACCAATAAAAACACACATATTGTCACCAAAACTGACAGTGAATGAAATGTCTATTTATAACTATGAAATAGGAATTGTACTTAAGTCTGCCATGTTTCCGTCCTAGGTAGGCCTGATCTATTTGGGGTTGAACTTACAGATGTCCTCAAATGTGTTGCTCTAATTTAAATAAGGTTAGCCCTAAGCCCTTAAATTGTGTACTTTGTGACTTAAACTACACAGCCAGAAGATCACTTAGATAGTGGGCCTAATACATAATTCATGGCATGGAGAGCTAATTGATTTGTCGATGCCATAATTAAACGTCTGATGAGTAGCCTACTACTTAGCCTAAGTTATTCGCACTCAGGACCAACGTCGCTATTACCTCAAATAATCAATATCGTTTATTTCAGTGGTCATGTCATTATACTATAACTCAGTATCAATTGAATTCTGCGGCTATTTGATAAAGTCCATTTTTTATGTGACCGTTTTGTTCAACTCTACTACGGCTTACAAATACGGATGTGCAATTGGGAGACAGAAAGAAGGACACAATTGCCTCCACCTGGACAGGTACACCGATACCCGATCTGTTGCCAGCCTCTGCTCCTGCGCAGTATCCAACACTGATGGTTTATTTATTACTGCGCAACGTAGACTGGCGATGACTTCAGCCAATCAGGTGCAGGGACGGCTGGATTGTGGGCGGGCACGATTTATCTCGACTGGGAACTGGGAAGCAAGCGATACGCGATTCTGCGCTGGTCGGAAAAAAACGTCAATACCAGTTTAAGTTAGTGTGAGGCGTTGGTCGCGTCGTAGCAGTGACACATTTATATATGCGACGTGCTTGTAAACCCTTTTACTAGCTCTGTGCGTGACAAGAAGGTGGTAAGGGTAGGACGCTGAGCCCTGCCTGGAGGTAATAAGACCTCAGCTTCCTGGTCCGAGGAGAACCAAACAACCTTCCGCGGGTCGGAGCCACTCAGTCAGAGCTTCACAGAGCTTCAGCATGTCGCTGGCAGACCAGAGCCACCAGTTCTACCCCACCAGTGTCCAGGTAACGGTGCACCAGGCTCGCAATCTGCGCACTAAGGGCAAGAACGGGACGAACGATGCCTACGCCATCATCCAAGTGGCCAAAGACAAGTTCTCCACCTCGGTGGACGAGAAGTGCATCGCCCCGGTGTGGAAGGAGGAGGCTTCCTTCGAGCTGCCCCTGTTCCACCCCAACAACGCGGAGAGGTGCCGGCTGAACGTCATCGTCATGCACCGGGCCCAAGTGGGCCTGGACAAGTTTCTGGGCCAGGCTGTCATCAATCTCCTCCACCTCCAGGACCAGAAGCTCACCAAGAACACCGAGTGAGTTGTTATTGTTGTTGTCTTCTCCCCGTTTCAGGAACGCTTCCAGGCCTGCGTTTATGTTGGAGGACGGACGGTGGCTGTGTATGAAGTTTGATCTGAGGTTTTATAGTTTCCTTGGATTTGTAATCATAACGTTCTGTGTTTCATTAGATAAGATTAAGTCCGGTATGATCATGTTGTCCAAAATCTGCTGATATACTTGCACTGCATGCAGCCAGGAGGTCAGGACCCCCGTTGTTTACATGAGGGTCGTGTGTGTCCTGAGGCCAGGGGGGTTGAAGTGGATGACTGATTAGACTCAAGATAGAATGTTATCTTTACTCTCCTTCTAGCCAGCCGTAGGCCAGACATGATGAAACTACATAATTAATGCAATGTTAATGTGACAATAATAATAGGTATCCGCAGATACTCTGAATAACTAATACGTGATTTGTATTATGATAGTACATTTCTATATTGATAAATATACAATAAAAGTATAACATAACTGTCTGTAATTGTTTTGCTGTAAACTTTATTTAATAGTCATTTGAGCTAAAACAATAGTTTGTTTTGAGGTAAATATGGAGCTGGGCGTTATTTTAGGTGTCAATATTATGGACATTGTAACATGGTAGGTAAATGTCCTTTTCTAGTCTTTTTTGAATTGCTGGTTTTTGTTGGGCAAAATAATTCAAACAAACCACGACATTCAGATAGGTTTTTCATTACCATTTTAACGTGTATTAATTACCAGTCTCGGGGCTTTTTACACATGGCCGTTTACTGTCAGGCTGACCTCCAGAAGAGCCAATCTCAGACTGTGTAGATTTCCAAACGGTCTGACAGAAACATGCGTGCAAAGCTGGAGCCTGGCAGCCTCGGGAGACAAAACATTAGCACTGAGATAACAATCTGGCCAATTAAATCCCTCTATACACACTCACTCACTCACTCACTCACTCACTCACTCACTCACTCTCTGATCTGCTGGGGATGGGAGCTACTGTAATTTTAAAGGCATCTCCAACCAATTCAATAGTGTGGAATATGAAAGCTAATTGTAGTTGTATCCCTTTTTCTTTTTTGAAAAGTACTTTCAAAGATAGTCCTTTGAAAAGTACACTTATTTTTTAGTGTCTCACTTTTTCCTTACCTCTCCCACCCAACAAATCAGGTCCCACATGATCCCTTCAGGGCGTTCACATGAGTGGAACGGGCCGGGTGACAGAGTCATGATCATCTGAAATGACACTAAGCTAAGCTCTGACGTAGGTTGGATCCACACATTCATGTCATTGAATCTGGTCTGCTGCCAAACCTACAAAGGAACAAACCCTGGTCTTGGACGAAGACAAGCCGGTGAATGTGACGAACACAGCGTGGGGGTGTGAGAACAGGTTACATTATCTACCCTGTGTGTGAGGCCCATTATCAGCCGGCCTGAGGACAGTCCTTCAAATCCCTGCTCAGCGCGGACCATTACCTCATCACCTGTGAATCATAAGCTAGCTCTTATCTGGTGTTTACTCAGGGCATTTTTACAGGTCTGTGACGAAAGTTCACCGCGCTGTATGTACATTTTCCTTCGCTCTGGGTTTACCTCGCTGTCAGCCAGCGCTCTCTCTCGCTCTATCCCCCTCTAGTATTGCTGAAGCCAAAGGGTATTATGTGTTGCTGTTGTGTTTTTGTCTCCCAAGGAACGGGCAGCATTGTGTTCCCTGATGTGGTGATGTTGTGTAAGCGAGTAGAAGGTCTTTCTGCCACAGCACATGCCCCTTTGTCCTCGCCAACACAATGCTGCCGGAGATATCCACAAAAGATGAGATCATATGAGCAAACGCTGTGGCGGGTTCCAGTAGAGGCTACTATTCACTCATCGGTTGAAACGATTGCCTTTGTTTGCTGCTGCAGTTTCATGTTTTATGTTTTGTGTCGTGCTGGATATAGACCCTTATTTGAGTCAGAGGACGGGGAGAATGAGTCAAGCAGCCGTTCACATTTTCCTATCGTCGTTTTCCTACAAAATGAACACTAGGTCGGTAATTTGGATAGAAGGTCAGTTATTATCGTGCCCGGTAATGATATATAATTTGGTACGGAGCCAGGCCGGTTTAGCCGAAACCAATCATGGATTCAGAGTTGAGCCAATGTTTTAGGAGAACCCTTCCAGAATTGTAAGCCTTTTTCTGGTGCTTGTGGTCCAATTTGCTTTGGGCAACTGATCCAGTGTTTAATTAATACTTTGCCTCCCCACAGGAACATAAACTATAGCTACTGTTGATCCATTTAAAGGACCAATCAGGTATTGTATTATTTGGTTGATTATGTATTGGATTCTAAGAATTATTCATGAATAGGTTTTTATCAAGGCCAAACAAAATAAAATCACACATAAGTCATATTTTGAAATAAATGCCTTGAATTTGACTCTCAAAAGGGAAATGGTAATTTAATGGTTTCTATTGAATGTATGACATTGTGTTCAAGTGGATACTACCTTAAAATGGGTTGAATACATGGGCCTCGTGTTGAACTCTTTGGGTTTTTATATTGCTGTTCCCTGTCAACTAGAACACAGGGAGACCCCAGAGGAGGATTGAGGGTTTATTAGTTTTCTTGAGCCGGGTCCAGGCTCAGCCAAGGCTATGTAAGTGGTCTCAGCGTTAGCCCGGGCAATACAAGCTGTTGTTGTTGGCCTGCGGCATTATTATGAGGAGAGATAAAGAATGTCCGTCCTTATTGTGAGGCCTGCCCTCGTCTCTTGTTTTGTGTAACGTTAAAGTTTCCTGTTTGTATTAATCATCTCCAGAATTCTTGTTCCTGCTATTTCAACCTGCATGACATTATCGGCGCAGTGCAAAACTAAGGCACTGCTCTCTGTGTGGAGATGCAGTGGCAGTTCACTGTTTATTTCTTAGCGTGACTTTGCTCCTCTACTCTAACCTTTTGTGAGTTCTAACTTTTGACCTCATCCATGGAAAGGAAGGCTTCTTATCCAGCCTGTCAACTAGATGACTCCTAGGCTTTAGTGCAAAAGTAACCGCTGAACCTAGAAAATGAATGTGAATGTTACGTTGTCATATTTGACACAATAATGTAGCACATTATCGCAACAGGAACTAATTGCAAGGTGCATGAAGGCATGCATGACTTTGACACAATCGTGTTCCTGAAATGGTTATGGTGTATGGGCTGTTATGATCAGCCCTTTGCAGAGCAATTACATTACTCCTCCCAATAATAATAAAGCAATGCTGTGGTATTTGAAAAGCTGTCAAGCTGACTTGTTTGAGTGTGCGGCCCCCTGGGGTTTAAATGCTCTTATTTTAATATATATATATATTATTTATTTTTATTAATATTTTTATTATTTATATCCCATTGATAACAAGGGGACATTCAGATTAGCTGATGTGTATTTCTCTTATATGTACTGAACATTATTCATTTTGTAAAGATCAGACCACAATCAGTATTCTCTGCATTGTGTGTGTCAATAGAAAAATACGTTTAGGAATATTGATATTATACACATTTCCACAATCCATTGTCTCTGTTCTGTTCCAGCTGGTTCCCGCTCTTGGATAAATCTGGCAAGGATGACAAGGCGCGCGGAGAGGTCCTGCTGGACATCCAGTTCCTGAGGAACAACATGTCCGCCAGCATGTTTGACCTCTCCATGCAGGACAAGCCCCGCTCCCGCATCTCCAAGATCAAGGACAAGGTCCGCGGCAAGAAGAGGGACGGCTTCTCCGACTCGGCCTCCGCCATCGTGCCGCACGTCAGCAGCATCGTGTCGGACAGCGAGGGGGAGGCCGACGCCCAGTCACTCAACCAGTTCCCGGGGGCCAAGAAGAAGTCCAAGCTCCAGAAACTCTTTGCTCCCAAATCGAACCTGCACAAGAACGTCTCCCAGTCCATGTCCACCCTGGGCAGCCAGGCGTCCAAGGACTCCTCTCTGAGCGGGAGCCGCTCCTCCGGCCTCAACGTGGACTCCCCTGATGGTAAGCGCCCGCTCTGTCTCCTCTCTGACGCTCGCTCGCTCCCGTGTCTGCTCCTCTGTCGTTTGCTGTGTACACAATGACATGTCCTGCTCCTGTGTGCTCTCCTCCCGCAGTGAAGAAGAAATTCAAGTTCCTGGGCCACAAGCGCACAGCTAGCAACGACAGCAAGGCCTCCCAGGGGCCCTTCTCCCAGGGGCCCTTCTCCCTGCTGGGCCGGCACAAGCAGAGCGCCAGCGACGTCAACAGCGTGTGCATCAACGGCAGCCACGTGTACGCCGAGGAGGGGGAGCCTAAGACGGGCTCCACCCTCAGCCTGAACAGCTCCGGCCAGGGCTCTGTGGAGGACTTCCACACACTCAACTCCCAGTACTCCATGGAGTCCATCAAGGGCTCGTCAGCCGCGTCCTCCAAGCAGGAGGACGTCCTGGAGCAACGCAACCGCCACGAGCAGGAGGAGCAGCAGCAGCAGGAGGAGGAGGAGAGACGGCAGGCAGCCGAGAGACGCAGAACAGAGGATATGAGGCAAGCGGCGGAGGAGGAGGAGGAGAGAGGGCATCGGCAGGCCGAGGGCAGGAGGATGCAGGAGCTGGAGGAGCAGCGGAGATACCGGGAGGAGCAGGAGAGGCGCCAGCGCTTGTTGGAGGAGGAGGAGGCGAGGAGGAGGAAGAAAATCATGGACGAGGAGGAAAGGCAGAGAGGCGAGGAACGCAGGATGCTGCAGGCCATGGAGGAGGAGAAGAACGAGGAGGAGAGTCGCCGGGAGGAGGCGCAGAGAGCTGAGGAGAAGAAGCGGCAGGACGAGGCGTCCATGAGCGAGAGGCTCTCCACTCTGTTCGGTATCAGCCGCAGGAAGGAGGAGAAGAAGGAGGAGGCTCAGCCGGAGAGAGCAGAGCCTGTGGCAGCCCCTCGCCAGGCCGCTAGAGGTCTGGAGCTCCATGCCTCCCAGACCAGCAACCCCTTTGAAGAGATCTCCCTCAGCCCAGAGGCCCAGAACCCCTTTGAAGAAGCGCCCCCACCGAAGACGGTCCGCAGCCCCCAGACCCTCTCGGCGGGGGTATTCCTCAACCGCACCGCCAAGGTCTCTGCGGTGAAGCCAAGGTGGGTTTCATTCTCTTCTTGTTCTCTTCTTGTTTGCCTGGGATCATCAATCGATACCATTGTACACAGCTTGAGCCTACACTGTGTGTTGACACTTGTGTGGTGGATTATTTTATGAGGATATAGAAACTTCTATGGCTTTAACTTCTATAGTGTCTTAGTTAAAAAAAAAAAATATATATATATATATATACAGTGTGTGTATGTATATGTGTATATATATATATATATATTTATATATATATACTTGTATACATAGATCATATTAAGCATTAATTTGGCTCTGGGTTTCATTGCTGGTCTGCTGTAGTAGTGATATTGAATTTGCATTTACTGGATCAACTACTTGAGGAAGTCCAGCACCATGTGATATGCAAATGAACATTTTGAGAGAGAATGGAGCGAGAGAGCGAGAGAGAACGGAGCGAGAGAGAACGAGAACGAGAGAGAGGTTGTTGTTTTCTGTTACCTACTTTGTGATCATCTTGCTACACTGAGCACATTTTGTCCAACCTGTTCATCCGGTTTGGCCGCTGTGCCGATTGGTTTCTGCTTGAACTGGGCGTGTCATCTGCTGGTATGGAGTGCAACAGGTTTTGGCCTCTTCTTACTGGACTTACAGTGTGTGTGAACATTCAAGGGTTAGGGTCTAGTTATTTGGAGACCATTCATTTCCATTGGACTATCATGGTAAGAGTTGTGTCTTTTGCGATAATGTTATATCTGTTCTAGTAATGTTGCTCTATGTGTTGTGCTGGATTGTGTGTTGTAAGATTTGAAGGTGAGTCTTGAGCAACAAGCTAAAGGTGTTGTGGTTGACATTGCCAATGTATTACAACTAGATTATAAGAGAAATTTACTGTTGTATGTGCTAGAGATTTTGATTCTCTTGCATGCAGTCCAGATGTTTTAGATAAAATCAACCAAGAAAGGTTTTTGGTTGATTAGAATTATTTTGTTTGGTCAGAAATTAGAATTGTAAAACTATGGCCAAATGCACAACACACAATCTTGCAAAAGAAGTATGTATTGTCTTGGAAGATTTTTTTAAATTGTTAGTGTTTAAGAAAGAAACCTTGAACATTTTGTTGATCTTAAACTGTACAAACAAATTGTTTTGGTTGTTTTACCATAAGATTAAGAGAGCCTTGAATGACTTTAATCTGCTTCAAGTACAAAGCCATGAATAATTATTCTTGGCTCATTTACGAGTTGATATATCTTCCAATTACATTCAAGCTCACAGTGGATTAGCATGTTGAAGGATCATTTTTCTTGGATACTGTTTTAGCTGAGACATTGATGGTGGCTAGGGAGACATTGTTGAGGGGTAGTAACATGAGACCGGAGCGGCACGTGCTTACTCATTTATTGGTCACACTGAATGTCGGGACTAAGTTAGAAATTTTTGCCCGATTGCTTGAACTCCTGAGCCTTACTCTTCAACTCTCCATACCTCTGAACCCACCTTCTCCAGCAGCCTGTCTGACATCGCTGGTCCGTTCGCTCTGCTGAGTCTGCACCATTCAATGAGGTGGACCGACGTCCTCCATGTCGGAGACAAAGAGGAGAGCCCCGGTGCCCCCCACCTACACCACGCCCACTGAATCCCGCTCCCGGATGGAGAGGTCCCCCAGGACCTGGTCCCCCTCAGAAGGGCGGGTCGGGGCCATCGAGAACCCGGCCTACGTTGAGTCTGACGGATCGGCCCAGGGCAGTAAACCGGCACTTCCCCTCCCGGACTATGAGACGCTGTTCCCCCAGAAGAGGCACGGGGTGCAAGGGCAGACGAAATGGGATCACCTCATCGCCGAGGTCCATCAGAAGACCAGGGATAAGCCTGAGCGCTTCCTCGGTGAAGAGATGAGCGTGGACGGTCCGGAGGAGCAGAGACCCGGTCGGCAGCACAGACCGCCGTCTCGGACCAGGCAGAGCGACGGCGCAGGGCAGAGACCTGCCGATCGCGTCCCTCAACCTCCGGTTCATGAAGCTAAACCCGTTTCCTCCAAGAAGACGCCGCCCCCGGCCAAACCTGACACAGCTCCATTCCAGAGACCCACCGTAGATTACGGTCCAAAACAAAGGCAGAGCGCTGCACACGCCCCTACGGCTGGACCGAGGCCAAACGTGTCGGCACTGCCAGGGTTTGTTGGCACTCAAACACCGAGCAGAGAAGTCCTCTCAGAAAGAGGGAGGCAGGGTGTGGGGAAAGAATTGTCAGCAGTTGCTTTAGAAGGGCGAAATCTTCAGCCCTCGGCGGTGCCCAATACACCTAGCCAAGCGAGTCGGGAGGTAAAGGCAGAGCAGGCTGTCAAAGAGATGCCAACAGCCAGACCCAGGCAAAAGGTGGTTAGCAGGGAAGGAGAAAAGCAAGCAGATGTGCGAGTGACAGATTCTGTGAAAAGCAACAATCCGTTATCCAACAAAATGGATCAGAAGCTGAGGGAGGACAAGGCATTCCTCAGAAGAGAGTTTGTATCGAAAGATTCCTGGGTGAAATCAGAGCAAAACACAGCTGCAGACCGGCTATTTACAGCCAAGGTACAGGAAGAGGCCAAACTGGAGGATAAGGGCATGACGGCCAACGATTTTGATCAACTTTTTGCGGCAGAAAATCTCAGTGATCCCTTTGACAGATTTTATGGAGGTGACTCTGAAAAGGCTGATGAGCAGTTTGAAAGAAAATTCATGGACTTGAATCATCCAAATCCTTCTTTAACAAACCGGCTTTCCCAAAGTAAAGCGACACTTGCGTCTCTCCCTCCATCCAGCAGTGTAAATGTCAAACAGGAGCCCCCGTTTCACAAGGAGGCCACCACAACCACCGCTGTGGAACCTCTCCCGCCCAGAGAGCCCGGGATGACCGCTCCGCTCCCCTCACACGGAGCAGGATGGACAGAGAAGCCTCTCGCGGAAGACCCGTTCGGGACGGACCCGTTTGCTGGAGACCCCTTCGGATCTTCCGAGCCCCCTAGGCTGTCTGCGGATGAGTCCGGGTTCGAGGCAGAAGGGCTGTCTGGGGGGAGGAATCTCTCGCGAGCCTGGGTCTCGCCCACTGAGGGTCTGCCTGCCGGTGCACAGAGTGTCAGTGTTGGCGGGCCAGCCTCATCTTTACGCAGGTGAGATGGGCCTCAACTTGTGCCTTTTTGGAGGATATGGCACGGTCATGGTCAGCTGACGAGGCCTGATTGGCTGGTTGATTTGATGTTTGTTTGGATTTTCTCTTTTGTGATTGTGCTCCTATGTATGGATTTATTCCTTGGCTGGTCTGTCGAGGTGATGGTTAATTGCGTTTTGGGTTTGTGAAGAGAATAATCTTTGAAAACTTATTTAAACTTATTTATTTAAATTTTTTTCTCCTTGGACTCGCTATGATACTGTGTTTGTGTCCTGTTGTCAAAGCCCCCTCCGTCGTCTTATCTCTTTCAAGCTCCTTTTCAAATTTCTTTCCCCATCTCTTTGACAGGCCTCATCCTGTGAAGCCCATGAGCTCTGCTGAAAATCAGTTCCCTTCTGGCGCCCCGGTTGTGAAGGAAATCAGGATCCTTGACAGCAAAGCCGCCCAGATCAAGGTACCGTCGGCTTCCCCAGAGTCAAGGGTTTTTATTCCCAAACACGTTGGTAGCTGCTTTGTAAATGCAGCCCTACCAAAGTCCCAAAGGGCCATGCTCCCTGAGTCGCTCTGGCAGAACAGACGGCAAATGCTCACACTTTAGAATGCTAATATGAAGCGGCTGCACACATTAAATATGTATTTTGTTAATGCAAACAAGGAATGACTCGAAGGGAACTCCTTTCATTGTTCATCCCGTGTGTGTGTGTGTGTGTGTGTGTGTGTGTGTGTGTGTGTGTGTGTGTGTGTGTGTGTGTGTGTGTGTGTG
>JAOPJL010000141.1:15657782-15670699 GCA_027123545.1 Trisopterus esmarkii | reverse complement strand
TGTGTGTGTGTGTGTGTGTGTGTGTGTGTGTGTGTGTGTGTGTGTGTGTGTGTGTGTGTGTGTGTGTGTGTGTGCCACGTTTGAACCTAGCACCAGTGCTCTTCCCAGTGCTGCCCTGAGGAGTAAACCTTGTGTGTCTGTGTTTACACTCAGTGGCTCTTCGTTCTCTCAGCCAGTCGCATTAACCTGACAGGAGGTTACATCATAGAGGAGCAGAGCTATTTGTGGCGCTACTTACTGCTCTTCACACCGTGCGGGAGTTGAC
Organism: Trisopterus esmarkii; assembly: GCA_027123545.1. NCBI lineage: Eukaryota > Metazoa > Chordata > Actinopteri > Gadiformes > Gadidae > Trisopterus > Trisopterus esmarkii. Next base: position 15,670,434 of record JAOPJL010000141.1, on the reverse strand, counting down.
CACTGCTAGATGGTGCTTAAGAATCTAATCTTCCACCAAGCTCTGTCCTCCTTTTAGCCTTCTTCAGGTTCGTCGTGTGAGTCAGTAGTAGGCGGCTTGGGTGAGAGCCCTCTGTGTGTTCTATAAAGGTTTCACCCTTATTCCATGATTTGTATTTGTGAATTGTGGCTGCCTATCTATACTGTAATCCCCATTCACAAGCATTTGCCTGTATGCTTCAGGTACTCATCATTTGCGTGAAACGTCAGGAATGTTCCCGGGTTGTGAACGTTTCTACTGTAAAATCACATTTACAGCAAACTGCGTAATGCAGATCTGTCTTCATTGAGACATTTAATGCAGGCTCATGGGTATTCAACTTTATTCAGTGTTGTCTGTCTCTAAAGCATGCTGCTGCACTCCGTTCATGCCACTCTGTTCCCCACAGCTCACACTTAAGACGGCTCCACCAGATCAGCAAACAGACAGCGTCACAACAAGCACATTTGCATTATTTGCATTCAGACTGCATCCTAGAGAAGTAGATGGTAGTGCTGCTCTGTGAGGCAGTGAAGGAGACCTTGGTCCAGTATCAGAAGGCTGGTCTCTGAATAAGGGCTTTACATGTCGATGGACATGGCGATTGGCAGCATTTATTTCTGCTTCAAACAATTTAAAAGGTTATTGATCTGCAAGTCACACCGTGAAATATAAAACGATCCATCGCCGATCTGTTGTATAATGAGTCATCCATGTAGGATGTTGGAAGCATGTTGTAGTTGTTTTGTTGATGTAGTGGAATGCTGGCTGTCACTTGATCCCTCGTAGGTTCATACGTTGATACTCTTTAATCCTGATTACGTCGGAGTCCCAGTCCTGCACCAGGAAGCACAATGGATTTGTATCGGCAGTTTGAAAATGGTGCATCCGTCTCTTTCAGTTTTGCTTTGAGCCATCAATTTTAAGTGCACTTCCCCCTTATAATGGATTCTTTATAATATGGTCAATATTGTTAGTCATATAGCGGGAATACAATGAGGGTATGTCAAATAATAATGTGTAGCCTTGATGTTTCTCAAAGACACTGAGATATTTTTTTAAGCAGTTGGTCCCAACACGTGGTGCAGTAAATAAAGGCGTCCTTTAAGTGCTCTTAAGTCACCAGGACGTGATGGTTCAGTCAATGCATCGTGTCACTATTATAATTACTTCCTGCCATTTCTCCGCTGACTCAACTATTGAGGGATCCTAGTTAGATTTCCCCAGCCTCTTCCCTCAGAACACATTCCATCCTAGTGTTCCTCCCCTGCTCATACGTCATGCTTGCCATGTGATTAGTTTAAATGTTTTGCTGTGAATGAGATGATGTGTGTATTTTGTCTCAATGAAGCAAATATTTTTGGTAGGAGGATAAACAACGTCATTCCTTGGTCGTATCAATAGCCTGTCCTATCCCTCTGGAAGTGGTCTCTGAATGATTACGGGTGAAATGCCAGCAGCTACCTTGTGTGTTGCCCTCTTATCAATGGAATACATCTGGATGTTATTCAGATTCAGAATAATGTCACAGAAGGGAATGCCTTTCATAAAATATCAAAACATTGGTGCATGCACATATAAATGCCACAGACTTGTCAAGGGCTTTAATTAAAACAAGTTCTTAGATGTCAAACTGGTTTCAAATTGAACATTCATCCGCTTTGCAATTTGCTGTCAGCGCAAAAGATTGTATCCCCTTATTTCCCAGTTTAAATCCTTTTTATATAAAACCTCTTGGCCATATCAGGCTACGAGAAGATCTGGCTAGAGGAACATTTAAACAGCACTATCAATCTTAGTGCCGGAACATCTAACAAATGGCGCCTCTACGCGCCCAAAATAGTTACTTGAACCGCCGTACTGAGGCGGAGGAAGCAGTGGTGCCCTGATTGGATCCCTGCTGATGTCTTTGGTCTATTGCATCTAATGTATTCAGTGATTTCTGTTTTGTTTCCCTGCAGGTGGTTTCGCTATAGTTTTCCTGGTGCGCACTCACCAGGGTGTACGATGTGCCCTCAAGCGGATGTACGTCAACAACGAACACGACCTGCAGATCTGCAACCTGGAGATCCAGATTATGGTGAGTGGGACCGTGCTCATGCAGTCTCGGTACTAGATGATGTACGACTTGGTTCTTCATTCATTCATGTAGAACCAAGGCACACTGCTCTAGCTGAAGTCACTCTATTCAATTTGATATGGTTCCACTAGTTTCTTTGTCCTGAAGAGTGTCCGATGAGGACCAAACAGTAATAACATTATATATAAACTATGTGTGGCTCGCTAACAATGTCATGATTATCACACCGGGACCACAATCTGCCTCTGCACTTGTCATTATAGCTTATAATGGCTAATAACACTCACACCTGGTGGCATAATATCACCCCTTTAACGCATCCCAGCCTCCCACTGCTCCATTTAATTCTAATCCAATGCACTTAGTTGAGAATACTACAATGACAGGAACCACAAACTAGCTATATGCTGTAGCAGTGATGCAGCTCTTGAACCCAAATGGTTGTTTGCTTAAAAGCATACTTTTTTTCCTCTCTGAGAAAATGTTGTGCTGATATATAAATCACAAAAGAACACCATGAAGTTTGGATAGAAATTTGCATTTAAGAACATATAACAGAAATATCACTTTAGTGGGTTCTGGAGGAAGTCGGTTGCTTTCTGATCCCCTGTTCCGCCTCATCTCTTCACCATGTTTGGTCAGGTAGAGCTTCAACAGAAAGAGGGTTGCAGTCGTAGAAACACAACACGTGTCACAGGATTGAGTTCTAGCTCCTGTTTTGTGTTTAATTCAATGACGTTATTGCTCATGTGGTCATCCTCAAAGCCTATCCAGCGTTAAACACCAAAGTCAAAGGAGTCAAAAGCAGACGACCTGAAAAACTTTAATTAGTCACCAAAACTGCTGACCTACCAACGATTTCTTCGACATGGTGTCAAGTAGTTTGGAGCTGACATGCCCTGCAAATTACGACTCGCCGTCTCCATCAGTTCAGGCAAGTTCAATGTTGCGAAATTGGGGAAGAAATGGCTATTAAAACAGAAACACATTTGTTGAGTAAAATAGATCAATATATATGTTCCTCCAGCCAGCAAACAATGATGGATTGAGGAGCACTTTTCTCCTTAAATTCAAGAGGTTGTTCGGCCAATGAGGTCGACGGGAGCATTTTGACCAACCGATCGATCTACCAACCAGAGGCGTCCAGACCTACTCATGACTTACCTTTCTGTACCGAGTTTGAATGAACCACTGTTCGACCTTCTAAGCAGATCGATAAGAGAGGAGAACAGAGAGCAGCGATCTTTGTCGTCAAGTCTCTTGACAGACTAAGATTTATTTCAGGTGATTATCTACGTCAAAGCTCACAAAGCTCGACATCTTTGCCCCTTTACCTCCCATTTCAACCGGTGCTCTGGGGAACACATTCGCTACCTGAGTCGACTGCAATCAGGCGCGTCGTAAAATGTCACACTTCAGGTTGATTTACAACGGGAATAACCTGCATTAAGGGCGCAGGGCGAGAGTTTAGTGGCGTCAAGCAGAAATGGAATATAAAATTGATTGAATTAGTGTATAATCGAATGAGAATAAGGATTGCTGCCTTAGAATGAACCCTTTCCTCTTCTACAGTAAGCCCAGAACGGACAAACACATTTCAAAACAAGTCTTTGTGCTGTGAGTTGTGGGAAGGCGGGGGCATGTGTCCGTGTGGCTGAGACCCGTCTGGGGATACCTTTTAGTACCGTCCTTGGGTTAAAGCATTATGTGCAGTGTGCAGTGCAGTGTTGGATGACATGCGACACACACCGTGTGACCAGAATATTAGATTTTTGTATTTTATAATCAAGTATAATCATGTAAAATAGTGAAACAAAGTTTGTGGATTAGGGGGATTATGATAAGTGGGTGTGAATTCAGAGGGTTCTTAAATGCATCCATGTTTTGAAGACGTTCGTTTTTGAGGTTAGTCCCTTTTTGGTGAATGCTGGTGGCACCAATTGGTTGCGATATGCAACCTCACTGCTGTGTCTACTAAATTGCACACCCTGGACCTTGAAGCATTTCCAAAGGCTCTTATAATAAACTGTTTATCCCAAAACATGTTTTATGAAAGGCGCAGATTCCTATTCATTTTCTTTCTTTCTTTTTTTTTTGTTGTCATTCACGTAAACCGTCCGTCCGTCCATCCATCCGTTTAGCCATATGGGGAATTAGTCATCAGAAATATTCTTCTACTTCTGACTCTCTTTTGCTCGGCAAGAGGTATTGGTTTTTACACACATTTAAGATGAAGCCACACATTAAACAGAGCACATGATTGTGAAACGCAAACTATCCACGAAGCAATCAAACAAAAATCAATACATTATTCACCAACATTAGCCAATTGCGAAATCTGACGTATGTGTACTTTTAAAATACCCTCATCTATAATGATACACAAAATCTGTCAAACGCTGCACAGTAAAGAAAATGAACTTCAAACAGGGAGGTTTCTCAAGTGAACTAATCTTATAGTTAATGGTGCGGTGAGTCAGATCTCCAGTAAAGCCACACTCCTACTTCCTGAGTTCTGAAGAAACACACCAACGCTCTGCAGGGAGTCATGCTGAGTCGACCCTTTTTCACTCGCTCACCCGTTGGTTTCCTGACTAGAGGCCTTAATGTAACTATATCCAGTTCCTCACTCACTAGAGAGAACCAGTCCCTCACTCACTGTAGAGAGAACCAGTCCCTCACTCACTAGAGGGAACCAGTCCCCCACTCACTGTAGAGAGAACCAGTAAAGAGAACCAGTCCCTCACCCACTGTAGAGAGAACCAGTCCCTCACTCACTAGAGAGAACCAGTCCCTCACTCACTAGAGAGAACCAGTCCCTCACTCACTAGAGAGAACCAGTTCCTCACTCCAGGGTTTGTGTCTCAGTGGCCTGCATGGAACTAAAGTGGTGGATTAACCATCACGCATATGAATGCATTTAGTCTGTGTTTCAGTCCCAAGTCTAAAGCCCTCTACTTGCGCCCGGGGGTACTGTGTTTCCTCTGGTGTGCCACGCTAACCCAGCTCTGTTTGTGTTCAACACAGAGGGACCTGGTGGGGAACAAAAACATTGTGGGCTTCCTGGACTCCAGCATCACTGCGGTCGGGGCAGGCGACGTGTGGGAGGTCTTCATCCTGATGGACTTCTGTCGAGGTAACGTCTGCATGTCTGTGTGTTGTGGTTCTGCAATCTACGTACCCAGTGTTTCTCCTGCATGGAGAATAAGAAGGAAGACAGCTGGTCGTTCTCTAGCCTGGAGGAACCTCTGACGGGGGTCGCGTTGTGCATTCCCTCATATGGTTTCCATTGTCATGTTTTCCATGGATGTTCTGTGTTAATTTGTGTTTGTGTTTAAACACACTGGGAGCATCAGCAGCATTGCTGACTTTGTCTTTCCTCTGTTTTCCACTGGCCGTGGCCTTCTTGCAGAAATACTTGTGTATAAGGGGCGCTGGCACTTTTGCTCAGCCACTGCATGTGTATTTGTCCCTGTTTAACCATTTGCATATGGGGTTGTCTGCTAATGGTCTTGATGACGAGTGACTGGAACTGCACCATACCATAAAGTTTCTAAACAGTCTTATGCCGGCTTATAACCAGCATGTAGAACACACACGTACCTTGAAAACCACATCATTTTCATAAATCAAAACGCTTTTTAAATCTGTTTAACCACTGACCTGAAGACCTGAAACACGCAAACGCGCATTCACAGGCACACTCTGTCACTCAACTGTCTTATTATTTGTTATCCAAAGCTGAGTAAAACCACAGCCGCTGTATAGCTGTCCTTCTCTCTGCCTGCACGTACCGATTAGGTGCAGAGCATATCGCAGGCAAAACTAACGCATTTGATTCTAGGTTGGGTTGAAGGGTTATCCATACGGTCTATGGTGTCATCCGTTAGAGCTCTGTTCCTTATTGTGTGTGGTGGCCTGACCATTCCAATGATCGGTTACCCCACAGATTCCATCTCCTTTGTTTATGTTGATGTTTCATTTATTCCACGTTCCTTGACATTCTTCCTTCACGTCTGATCTAATTGACCCGCTCTGCAAACCATGTAGCTCGCCTGTTAAGGAGTCCAGCTGAACGCTGCCGTGGTGACATGCTGTGGTCTTTCCTTAAAGGCACGCTACGTGGCCACCAGGAAAAGAGGGCTCAACAAGTAAACAGTAACTCCCAGCTAGCACGGGGCATGAGTCGCGCAAACAATACGCACCCTTGTATAATCTGCACAAAATGATTATCATAAGAACACATCAATATAGCGAACAAACAATTGCTAAAAACATAGTTTATATTAAAACGTTCATTTGGTTCCTTTAGGTTTGTATTGTTGTTTGTCTTAATAGTTTAACAAAACTTTATGATAAAATAAACAATAAAAAAATGTACTCCAGCTCAAAGACCTGAGACTAGACCTGGACTCTAGCTCAAAGACCTGAGACTAGACCTGGACTCTAGCTCAAAGACCTGAGACCTGGACTCTAGCTCAAAGACCTGAGACCTGTACTCTAGCTCAAAGACCTGAGACCTGGACTCTAGCTCAAAGACCTGAGACCTGGATTCTAGCTCTGAGGCCTGAGACCTGGATTCTAGCTCTGAGGCCTGAGACGAGACTTGTGAGCTCATCTGAATAAACTCTTTTCTAACTAGCGGTGCACTCGGTGGCTTCTGCAATACAGCATTACGCTGATCTGGTGGCGCTGCACCTCCATCAGCACCGTTGATGGGGAAAGTGCTGCTGTAGAGGAGGAAAATAACTTCAGTTGGCCAGGGACAGGGAGGCTGCACCTGCAGGGTCAGGATGTAATCACGTCCTGTGCCTCATTAGAGCCAGCGAGAGGCTGAGCCCGTCATCCAGTGTGTTAGGGGGAGCAGGCCTGCTGGGTGTGGCGTTGTCTTAAGTAGGGCAAAGAGCATTGGTTTGCCTGACGCCAATCACACTGAAGAAAATAATAAAAATTTGTAAATGCTCCATATATTTGGATACAAGCTTTTTTTTATAACATATTATCGTAATGTAACGATAAAGAAAATACTAAACCACTTTTTGATATCTAGACGAATATTCTTTATTTTCCTGGATTGTTTTTTTCTCTTTTACTTTCCTATTTTACATTATTGAATTGGCCATATTAATATGGCCAATTTATTCCATGTCTTATTTCACAGCTGTATTTTACCACTATTGTGTAAGTATTGGAAGGACCTCAATTCCTGATCGAGTGTCAAAGTGTCTGATCATGTGTTGTGTTCGGCCGGCAGGGGGACAGGTGGTCAACCTGATGAACCAGAGGCTCCAGACGGGCTTCTCGGAGGCAGAGGTGCTGCAGGTCTTCTGTGACACCTGTGAGGCGCTGGCCCGTCTCCACCAATGCAAAACCCCCATCGTCCATCGGGATCTCAAGGTGAGGATCCTGCCGCTGAAACCCAAACCTCCAGATGTCTGAAATGTAGATTGATTTGTGGGGGGGGGGGGGATTCAGAGTCCTAAGTTGGGGTTCACGTCCTCCTCACGCAGGTGGAGAACATCCTGCTCCACGACCGGGGGCACTACGTGCTCTGTGACTTCGGGAGCGCCATCAACCGCTTCCAGAACCCTCAGACGGAGGGCGTGCCGCTGGTGGACGAGGAGATCAAGAAGTGAGTGGTGCGACGAATACATCTTCTGAACACAAAGTGTACCAAACCATAGTTGTGACCGTGTTCATGTCGGTTCCTGCCCAGGTACACCACCCTGTCATACCGGGCCCCAGAGATGGTTAACCTCTACGGGGGCAAGGTCATCACTACTAAAGCAGATATATGGGTGAGACCCTCGTCGCACTGGTTTGGACCATGCGAGCATCACAGAATCACGTTGTTGGCTCCCCAGCCGATTGGAGGCTAAACTTCCATGCGTTGTTCTTGTGTCTCTGCAGGCCATGGGATGCCTGCTCTACAAACTCTGCTACTTTACGCTGCCCTTCGGAGAAAGCCAAGTAGCCATCTGTGACGGCAGCTTCACCATTCCTGACAACTCGCGCTACTCCCAAGAAATGCACTGCCTCATCAGTGAGTGAACTGCATGCTGGATGTTTGTGTGTCTATTGCGTTATTGAAGGCCCTAAATGCTAGTTCGCCACATAAGCAATGCGGCTGTTCCAGACATCGAGAGGTTGAACTCCGACCTCCCCGGTCCTATCAAGGCCGCATAAAGGATCGCGTGCCTCTGTTTCGTCCCCTTTCTCCTTTCTCCATACGTTCCTGTCCTGTGTTCTCGTGCTGAGCGTGAAGAACAAGCTTCATAAGCAGCCCTCTGTTCTCTTGTCTCCAGGATACATGCTGGAACCCGACCCCGACAAAAGACCAGACATCTACCAAGTATCCTACTTTGCTTTTAAGATGGCCCGACGGGACTGTCCGATTCAAAATGTACACGTACGTACCCTCCTTTATGACCCCAGGATGGGTAGGAATACTTCATTGGTTCTATGGTTCATGTCCCCATGATGCGGACGGGAGCCGCCATCTTTGTTTTGGCACCACGCCAGTAAAACGCAGGGCAGCGTCACATGTAGGGTGGCTCTAGTGTTGATTGCATCTTATATTTATAGAGCAGAAATATTACTGGGAGGGAGAGGCAGAGGGAGGGAGAATGGCGGGGGGGGGGCCACCTGATGGCTGCCCTCCATCCCAGCAGGCCTCTCTGATGTATTGACACTGCCGGCGTCAGCACTTCTCCTCTGATTCAGCACATTTCAGCCTCCTCTACAGAGGGGCATTAAAGTGCCTGGGGGGGAGGGAGTGGGGGGGACGGACGGGGGGGCTGCGCCCGTGACTCAGTGATTCCATTCGAGCTGCGAGGCTCAGCCACGTGAACTAACTGTCCTCCCTCTTTTAAGTGACAACAACGTCTCACCAGAGCCCCGTTTGATCAGCCATGTTCCGACGGTGTTCTGATTCGGCTGCTCTCGTTTCCGTCACAGAACGCATCCATCCCCACCAAGCTCCCTGAGCCAATCAGAGCCAGCGAGGCTGTGGCCAAGAAGAGTCAGACCAAAGCCAGGTGAGGCCAGAACCGTGTCCAGGACTCTGTGTTGCTGCTGTACACTGTAAACACCGCTCTTGACTACATAGTGTGCGGCTGACTCCTTCCTCCTCCTCCTCCTCCTCCCTTTACTCCAGGCTCACTGACCCCACCCCCACCATGGAGACGTCCATCGCTCCACGGCAGAGACCCAAGGCGGGCCAGCCCCAGCCCATAGCCGGCATCCTGCCCATCCAGCCCGCCCTCACCCCCCGCAAGAGGCCCAGCGCTGCATCCGGAGGACCCCAGGCCATCGGTACGGTTCTCGCCCTCACCAAAGGGCCACAGAGCGGCATGTGGCTCAGGAGGTAGAGCGGTTTGGCTGGTAACCGGAAGGTTGCTAGTTCCATCCCCGGCTCCTTCCTGAGCGGAGTGTCGAGGTGTCCCTGAGCAAGACACCGCACCCTAACTTCTCCCGACGAACCTTACATGGCGGACACCCCCGTCTGTGTTTGAATGTGTGCATGAATGGGTGAATGTTAGGCAATAATTGTAAAACGCGTTGAGGGGCCACTGGTTAAAAATATGCACTGTATAACATGCAGCCTCAGGATACCAGAGGGCTAAATAATATCTGATTCTAAGTCTCGCAGCCCAACGGACCTGCCTTCCAGTATGGAGTTCATTATGTTGAGCGTCTCAACGTAACGACCCGACGAGGCCTTGAAGTCCCCACAGGGTCAGTTAGGCCCGTCTTGAAAGGCTATTAATTGTAGTTTAACGAGCTCTTTGATGACGCTGGTCTCCTGGGGTCCTTCTGACAGGCTTTTCATCCTGGTGATTAACAGGCTTAATTAATTGGGCCTCTTCTCACTCGCTATGTGTGCGCTGATTATCAAATCAGCCACCGTGTGGATACACATTCAGCCTTCGTTTTACACAAATATTATTATAATTAGACAATTTTCAATGTTTTATGGCCGATGCAACATAATAATTAATGAATCATTTAAAATAAGAAAAAATATGTGACAAACATGAATTTGAAGAATTGCTTTACTGAGCAAGGAATATATTCAAATACAATTTTAATGATTTATTTTAAATAAATACATTTTAAAAAATCCCCGAAAACCCTCCACGCAATCGGCTCTGGTTGGTTTCCGTCCCCCTAAAAAGCCCCTCTTCCCTCCAGGTGTGGGCATGGGAGCATCCCTGCCCCCACAGGCCGCCGCCGCCGCTGCCCCCGCCGTCCCACCCGCGGACCACCCGGCCCCCCCGGTGCAGGCGGGCCCCCAGCCCGGCCCGAGCGTCACCCTGCTGGCCCAGGCTGCTGCCCAGCACCAGCAGCTGTTCCTCCAGCAGCAGGCCGCTGCCTTCATGGGCCCCCAGCAGCAGCAGCAGGCCGGCCAGAAGGTGGGCCCACCTCTAACACTTAGTGACGGCAGGCACCGTCTCATCGTGTTCCTGCATGGTGGTATGCACTTGCATTCGGGGCTTTCAGCAGACACTTTAATCCAAAACGACCTACAATATCTACATTTGTCAGAAGAAAGAGAAAGAGTGCCAAGACGTGCGTTTGATTTATGTTGCATCCTTTTGTTGTTTGTTTTTGTTGCTGTTTGTTTCTCTCACTCTCCCTTATCTCTCCGTCTTCCTCTCTATGGCTCTCCCTTATCTCTCTGTCTTCCTCTCTATGGCTCTCCCTTATCGCTCTCTCCCTGTCTTCCTCTCTATGGCTCTCCCTTATCGCTCTTTTCCTCTATATGGCTCTCCCTTATCGCTCTCTCCCTGTCTTCCTCTCTATGGCTCTCCCTTATCGCTCTTTTCCTCTCTATGGCTGTCCCTTATCGCTCTCTTCCTGTCTTCCTCTCTTTGGCTCTCCCATATCTCTCCTTCTCTGTCTTGCTCTCTTTTATTTGTATTGACCTTTCTTTCCTCCCCTGCTCTTGTTTCGAACTGACGGTTTCCTTACAGTAGTTACTATGGAAAGTGCTGTATAAGGTAAAGGGGCACAGAAGCCACATTTGTCTGGTACTGCAATGTCATTGGCTGTGTGGTGTTCCTGTGCAGCACCCCCCGGGGCAGAGCCTCCAACAACTACAGCGCCACCCACAGCATTATCAACAACAACAACAGCAGCAGCAGCAGCTGCACCATCTCCTCCATCAGCAGCAGTCAGCCAACGGAGCCTCTGGCCCTCTGCAGTCACTCCCTCCCCCTGTTCCTCCCAGCGCCCCGCTGCAGTACCACTACCAGCAGCCAGTAGGCCCTGCAGGGGCCACAGGCCACACTCATTACCTGGGTGCCATCCCTGAGTCCCTAGCCGTTGACCCCGCAACCTCTGTCGAGGCCATGGTAACCCGCGCGCCCCCCCCCCATCCGACGCCACGCCCCGACCGCCTCTCTCTCCCCTCGTTGTCTGCGACCAGGGGTCGCCTGCTTCTTCTGCCAAAATGAATTCCGGATTCTCATTCACTACTCGGTTGATTTTGTGCTGCAGCGTCTTGTCTCCTGTGTGTGCGGTCGTCATTCTTTGTTGCTGATCTACCGACCTGTCCTGGAATCAGAGGGACGCCCTGGCAGCATTTAGATGAACCTTAATCACACCCTGTGACGCTCTTCCTAACCCCCGCTAGATGTACGTCCATAAATCAGAGTGGCGTTACATTCCTTCTTAGTTTTGGAGAAAGGTGATTGGTTAACGGCTCTCTCTGGCTCTGTCTCTTTCTCTGTCTCTCTCTCTCTCTCTCTCTCAGTCTCTGTCTGGCGTATCTCCCTGTCTGTTGGTTCTCTCCACGGTCATTTGTCATTCCGGTTTTATTCCTTCTGGGCTTTGTGGATCATCGTTGAAACTTTATTAACCCTTTCCCCCCCCCCCCCCGTGCTGAGCAGCCTTTTACCCTGACCTCCTGCTTCCTAATCCTAGTGGATCGTCAGCGCTCCGCTCCTCATCTCTCCCTTGTTGTGCTCCTCCTCCTCTCCCCCCTGCAGGCGGGCGGCCGTACGTTCCACAAGGTGGGCTCTCTGACCCCGCCCTCGTCTCCAAAGATGGCGCCCAAGGGCGGCCACCGGCGCATCCTCAGCGACGTGACGCACAGCGCCGTGTTCGGCGTGCCGGTCAGCAAGTCCACCCAGCTGCTGCACGCCGCGGCGGCCGAGGCCAGCCTCAACAAGTCCAAGTGAGCGCGACTCCGCCTCTGAGGCGCCACTGTCCATTCATAGCCCTGCAAGGCCCATAGACCGTCCATTCATACCGGACGGACTCTGGGGAGAGATTAAAAAAAGAAAAAAAAGAGAGCTCCTTTTACTGGCGGGAGAGCAGTCACGGGGACAACGGGGGCCTTTCAGAGCCACGTTTAGCTGCACTCTGCACACGCTCTCATCTGGCCTTAATGAGGGCCGGTGGATCCCCGTTAGACCTCTAAAACCCCCCCCCCCGGGGGGGGGGGGGGGTGGGGGGGGGGGGGGGGGGGGGTGGGTGGGGGGGGGTGTGGGGGGGGGGGGGTGGGTGTGGGTGGGGGGGGGGGGGGGGGGGGGGGGGGGGGGGGGGGGG
>JAOPJL010000141.1:15625702-15645317 GCA_027123545.1 Trisopterus esmarkii | reverse complement strand
ACCCACACACACACACACACACACCCCCACACACACACACACACACACACACACACACACACACACACACACGGGGGCAGTAAACAAGTGAGCTGCTAAATCATGCACACTACTCTACAGGCACAGAGCAGGATGTCAGAGAGGGGCTGGATGGCGTGGTGTCAGAGGGGGGGCTGGACGGCGTGTAGTATGGGATGAGGCTGTTCAGCAAACCAGCAGCGACTTATATTTGGTCAGATTGTACGAGGCTGTCACTAAACTTGAATGCTGCAGAAGTATAAGAAATTCATCAGTTACTTTTTTTTCTTATTTTTTAGCATATCTTTTAATCTTTCGGTACGCACTCGCAGAGGACATAGGTAGCAACATATTTGTATTCCTGCCTACCTCACCGTTTTCTTATCCATAAATGATCTGCATTTGCATTTCCTTAACACCTGAGCTTTACTGTGAATCTGTAGACTCGCCTGATGGATCCCTTCTGCTCGTTAGTAACTCCAAAGTGAACAGCCCTGCGTGGCTGAGACTCACGATTGTATGCTCTCAAAGATGTTCAAGAAGTGTAAAAAAAGCACTTTGTTTTCTTAACACCAATCTCTGATTTTTGTATCATTTACTCTTATGTTTGGAGTTTTACGCATTGCAAAAATGCATAAAAAGAAAAAAGGCATTCTGGAATGACATTCTCAAAGTCCATAAAAAATATTTTTGTTGGCTAAATATACTTCTCAAACTGCTGAGCTGTAGAGCAGTCTGGTAGTTTTCACTATGACTCTGGATTATGATACAAACGGTTATTCTGCTGTGCAACTCAAATCCTCAACTCCTTTTCTTACGTGTACTGTATCAAGTAGTCAACATCACCGGCCAGCCTTATCCAAACACCAGACAGCTCAACTAACACACACGTTTGCATTCTATCCATACATCCCTCAGAGTTTGCTCCTCCAGCATGCGGTATGTTGCCTCTGCAATGGAAACATAATGTATGCTATATCACAGGTGCCTTTTTACGTTAGCCTTCCAAATCAAATGCTGCATTTTTACGCATTATTTTTTTTTTTTCCTGGAACCAAACACTTGTACCACTGCATTGTCTCTCTGTGCTGTCTGCCGCGCATGACGTCATCGACAACGCTATCATGGACCACTGCGTCAGATCAGAATTTGTTCTTACTCCAATAACGTCTGGTTGGCAATTGAAAATTTAGAGTTTATTGAGGGTCAATTAATTGAGCTAGTCATGTCCCCTCAAGCAGCACAGCTTCATCCACTGCACTCGTGCTTGAAGCACCAGTCGCTGGTACTTCTGCTCACGTTGTCGGGCTGGGGGGGTGTCGGGGTGGGGGCTTGCATCGGCGCTTCTTTCCTGGTGGATCTCCATAACCATGGCAATATTGTATTGCCTCGTGCTTTGTAAAATCCCGAGGCACTTTGAAGTTCAACTTTTAAGCACATTTAAGAAAAAAGGGGAACTAACAAATGTAAGCTGACGTATATTGTATAATCCTTTGATTTCTCTGTGGCTGTTTTTTTTTTCAAAATGTACAATCTTTTTATAAACATTCAGCTGTCACCCAACCTGCACAAATGAAGGCTGCACATGGTGACGGACAGTCTGGACTGTGTTGATGAGGATACCGCTGTATGAGTTTATACTAAATGTATTTTGATCAGTCCGTTATAAGATGTTTGTGGAGGGTTCAACAGGTTCAGATGCGGAAAACTATAGCACTCGTTAAAATAATTGAGTCATGCTGTAAAGCTTGCCTTTTGAAAAAACATTAAATGAATGTAAAGACCATTTTTTGTTATGTATTTATTCATTAATGCATTGCATTGTATTATGTTAATTTAAATTCACTAGTTTAGGCTGTGGGGACTCTGTCTTGACAAAAGATATTTGTCAACACCAACATCGTACAGGATATTTCCACATGCTGGATATCCCGGGATTTAAGAGGCCACGTTACATTTTATCCCTGAATATAATACACATTTAGAACCCTAGACGCAGCTATCCGGAACCAAAGACGTTCTGAGGTTGCAACACGACCCGTTCAATCAGCCGGACCCCTCGTAAAGCGTCGTTGCCATAGAAGAGCAGACGCCGCATTGGCTGCTGGGCGCAAGAAATGCGGCCGCCATCTTGGACCGGTCATACGCCTGTTGCTTGGCAGCACAAGACACAAGATGTCAGAGCCCTGTGCAGCATATTGCTGCTCAAATCAGCGGACCATCGCAAACAGGGCTCGGGGGATTACTTTTCAGGAGGAGACACAGTTTGGCATCGAGCACCAATCATTCTGACTTGTCAGTGGTTGTGTCTGAGTAAAGTTTCACAAGTCGAGGCTGCACCACTCGCCTCTCTTGTCTCTCTTCTTCATTATGCCTATGGTCGATGCCTGTTTGCTCAAGTTATTGTGTATATTTAGAAGCACATTATGCACCTTTTTTAGGAGTATAAAGCTATGCAATTGAGATCAAGTAAGGTACATAATGAATTGGATCCAGGTGTTATTGTGTACCTCCATTTTAATTTGTCAAATATGTTCACGTGTGGCAGACTACATTAAACAAAGGATTTTTAAATTAAAAAATATATTTATTATTTCTGATAAATACATATTTAGAAATTATTAGACGGAGCAATATCTGTGGACAGAGACATCACCGCGCAGAACCAAGACGAGTCTGCGTTTCAACACGGACCCTTGGATCCGCCGGACACCGGATAGAGCGTAGTAGTGTTTAATACATTCCTACATCGAGATTGTTTACCTCAGTTTTTGCATATTAAGAAAGCACATTATGATTTTCCCAATCATTTGAAGGTAAGTAAGACGCAAACGTTCATATTTAAGGTCAATCTGTCCCTTCATAGTAATACGTGGTCGCATGTGTGTTGCCTACTAGCCTACACACCGTGTTGATATTTCTCTGTGGGATTAAAACGTTCATGGTGAACTTATGAATGAAATGTTAGTTCTAGGCAGCGTTCGCCGTGGAGCAATCAAAAGAAGAAGATGACTACTCCGAGAGCTCTCCCCCAAAGCAAGGAGACGCTTCTTCAGAACTACAACAAGAGGCTGAAGGATGACGTCCGGTCCATCGTGGACAACTTCTCTGAAATCATCAAAACGGCAAAGGTAAACAAACGGCTAGCTCTCCTGTTTCGTGTTCAAGATTTCAGTGTTATATATTTGATTTTCTCCCATCCTTTCTTCAGATAGAAGATGAGACTCAGGTTTCGCGAGCAACACAAGGAGAGCAAGACCATTATGAAATGCATGTCAGGGCAGCCAACATTGTGAGTATATAGCCACGGTGCCATGTGGCAGTTTATTTCATGTCGCTCATTCCTTTGGCATACAATAAGAGAACATAGAGGGGCGGGGGGGGATGATGAAACCGACCACCATTCTGATTCTCTGGTCAGGTGCGAGCGGGTGAGTCCCTGATGAAGCTAGTCTCGGACCTGAAGCAGTTCCTCATCCTGAACGACTTCCCTTCAGTCAACGACGCCATCACCCTGCAGAACCAGCAGCTCCGCTCGCTGCAGGACGAGTGTGACAAGAAGCTCACGTCCCTCCGCGACGAGATCGCTGTCGACCTCTATGAGCTAGAGGAAGAATATTACTCCTCCAGGTACAAATAAGACTGCCCGCTGCCTTGTAGTCCCATGCCTAGAGCCATGTCATCCCACTTCCTTTGACCATTCACCACTGAGCCTTTTGAAAAGTTAAGCCCAAATCTCCACTGGACAGCGGTGTTGTCTCTGCCTCTTGGCTGCTGAATGAGTGACCGGTTCGGGGGTGGTCAGTCACACCAGACCTCATAAAACGCATCTCAGTTAGGATTACCATACACCGTCAACTGTTGTCACTGAAATAAGTGCCTTTTATTTTGTTGAATGTCTTCTGGTATTTGTGTGTCATAGTAGCTGTAGCTGCTGGTAAAGACTGTTGAAAGTAATGATTAAAGGTGTGGCTACCACTAGCCCCCTGCAGTTTATCAATCAATTTGAATGTCACTACAGCAACTTTGGCGTGCATGAGAGTAAATCAAATATTTCTTTACACTGTTCAAGCAAGGTGAGGTTTAAACAGCACAGCTGGGTGGGTCTCTATGTGGATTGTCGAGGATGTCCACACCCACATTTCATGGAATGCAAACAATGTTGCCCCGTATATTCATGTGACTATAATCGCTGAATAGATGCATGAATGTTTTTATTTTGCTATGCAGGGAAATGGATTTCAACACCTTCTGAACCAAAACAATATATTTAATAATATTTGACCTAGTGCTTTTTAGGCAACGTACCTTGGCAACATATGTAGCGTTTGAATTAAGTAGTTATAGATTGCTTGCTCAGAGCTGATTTTATTTATTTGAGATCAAGTTTAAAAGATTGCATGTACCTATGTTTCCCAGAGGCCTCGAGACTTGGGCTTCTGTAAAAGGTTACGTTTGGTTCTTGTAGATTCCGTCCTCATCAGTGGAGTCGAAGCTGTATCTATGCAAGGCATGTCCATCAAGTATGGTTGAATGTTTTTGGGGTCATTTATTTTCCTAGAACCTAAAAGTTTAAGAAATAAAGTAGACAAAACGTTTTCAGTAGTACGTCTAATTTCTATTCTCTGAAAGACAGAACAGTCTTATTGTCTCACTAGCTCCCCAACTGCTCTGACCCTCCCCTCCTGCCATTCAGTAGCTTTCAATCAATCATCACCTTATACACCTTGTAAGTCTGCTGTACTGCAGTTTCTACAACAGCAAAATTTCTAATGCTCTGCCTATTTTTTTTTTTTAGTGGGTACAGTTTTGCTTATCTGCTACTTCTCAGCTTTCCTACGCCAATCCCTGGAGACGGTCCCCATTTTGTTTAACTTCCCCTTCGCTTGTGCGCAGTCCTTGCTCTGTCTTCATACATTCGTGCCTGTAAGTCGATGTGCTTCTTCTGCTGCCTGGGCGCACTTGTCTGCTTTACTTTCTGTGCTGCGCTGATTCTGCTTCCTATTGGTTTCTGTTCTTAAAAGCTACAGTCTGTCGGACACCACTGACCTCCCCTTGTGTGAAGCCTACCGACGGCGCGACAGCTGGGCCTCTCCGGGCACGGGCCCTGGGTCGGCTCAGGGGGATGAAGATGAGCATGACGGACCTCCTTCACAGGAGACAAAGCCCCAGCACCACCTCAATGGACACGGGACCACCTCCATAGAGAAACCATGAAGTGCTGAAGACACGCCCACACGGGTGCTATACTACCAGGTACCTGGTTGTATACCAACATGTTGCTGGTGGTACGTTTTTCTCTTATTTTTTTATAACTGTTAGTCCGACCAGTCCTGACTAGTAGATAGTAAGACACTGCAAAAATCGGCTTAGTTTAAAAAACAAATGCGCACATTCAGAGTCCATCTGGTAAATCGTACAATTGTATTAAGTTTTATAATCTGACTTGTTTGTTTGCTTTTGTAATAAAACACTAAGTAAAAAATCGATTTGGTTGTTTCATATTAAACAGTTTTAATAATTACAACTCATCAGAATGAAAATTAATGAACTTAAGGTTGCCAAACTACAGAATATCACTTAAAGAAAGGACTTTCTATGGTCAAACACACTTAACCTACCAAATAAGAACACATACACACGTTTAAAATGTTTGACCAATAGTTTAGCTCATCAATACTTGATTTGTTATTGTTCTCAGGAATGGCAATCTACTGGAACTAATATTCAAAAGACAGATGTATTTACATAGTGCCTTTTAAAAGGCTTCCTTGGGCATTAATACGGTGTGCTTCATCAGAAGATAGTTGGGACATCCCAAGTCATCAGTACCGCCGATTCATCTTCTTGAACTTCTCATAGTGATAGTCATCAGTCGCCTTCTCGTTATTGGGCCGCTTGCGGTAGTTGGGTGGGGATGGGGCCGCTAACACAAAAAAAAGGTTGTTAAATTTAATATTTAAAGGAGAGTAGTTCTGTGGGATGGCTTCATATAATGTTCTCTAAATCCCATATTTTGTGTGGGTGGGAAATGCAATGATCCCTCTTCATAAAAAGGTCCTGTTCTTGCTTATAAACAAACTAAATCATGTCAATGTGGACTCACTCTCTGGACCCGGTTTCTCTGTGTCTCCAACACGCAGTGGTCTCGCTTTGGGCTCCTCTGGGCGGTGGTGCCTGTGGTGTCTCTGAGCTGCGTTTGGATCTTCTCGATAGACTGAAAAAGAAAGTCACATGGTTAATGCACTCATCTTGAAAACGTTTTTATTAAAGATCAATTAAGGTTAACTGGAACTGTTCCAGTGTGGCAGACAGTGGATCGAGCTGCCAAGCTCACTATCTAAAACAGACCTCCGAATCTTCGAAAAAAACATCCAAGACCCGAGCTGTCCAAAGACATCTGAGCTGTCACTGTGATGGAGTACTTCAGCACATACTTGTGCGCCAACTTGTTATTTCAATTAAATGACATTGTATTGGTATAGCCCTTAATCAACGGTACAGTCTCAAAGGGCTGAAGTTGCTGTTGCTCCAATATGGATTTAATTGTATGCTTTCATTTCATTTCATAAATGTAAAACCAAATGAAGAATACTCACAGCGGTTGTGTTGGACGTAGTTGACGGCAATGTTTGTCGGCACAAATGACGTGCCTTGGTCTTTCTTCTTGTTTCTTTGCTCTGCAATCAACTTGGCTTTTGCGTCCTCTGTAAAAATGATGTTCTTAATCTTTGCACTGAAAACGTATTTGGGGAAAGAAAATAAGACGGAAAATTATTAACAGAAAACAGTTGCAGGGAATTTGGTGAGTAGATCAAGTTTTGTCTTTAGACTTGTGTCTCCATACTCGATGCCGAGGTCCACTTCAGGGATTCCACTCAGCATCTGATTGGATAACATCTCTTCGGTCTTTTTGGCGGAGTTGACTCGGATGTTTTCTGGAAGCTCATAAAGAAGGTCCTCTGCTGTCTTCACGATGACCTTCTGCTCCACTGCCTCCACCAGCCCTTTCTTCTTCTTCAGCTCCGTCTCGATGTACTTCATCCTGAGGGCGAACAGATGGGTTCCCAAGGTTACATTGGAGATGCTTCACGACAGGAGCATGGTCCTCAGCATATTGGGAAGTGTTAACGCTGTGATGTTGAAAAAAACTAAGCAGGAACGCTGTGAAAATAAAATATAGAACTTTAACAATCGTACATGTCTGCATCCTCATCTCTTCTGTTGGTCTCAGCGGAGAAAGACGAGCCAAGGCTAAGGTCCTTCTCTTCTTCTCCTCTGAAATGAGAAAAGAGAACCTTGGTCAGTGAATTGGACCAGAAACAGACATCAGTACACTTGGAGAATGCATTAGTGTGTTAGGTAACCAAACCACAGTAATAGAAATGCCCATTACGTGTCTCTGTTCCTGTCTTTCATTTTCTTCATGTCTACAACCCCACCGGTCTTCAATTTAAAGGGGTCATCCTGTAGAAATAGATTTACATTTTAGTGACTGTTATAAATGTGAGCTTATTTAAATGTGTTAAGTTTTTCCCAGTTGGAGTTGTAAAGTAGATGAAGATTATTACATCGAGCTCTCCACCCGGCGGCAGCAATTCGCCTTCCAGCAAAGCAGCAAGACTGAAACAAATAATTGTACCTACGTTTAGTGATACATTCACGTTTTAAATGTGTAATTTAAATCCCAGTTCTGCTGTGATGCTTTCCAGTTACCTGATCCCAGTTTGTCTTCTGCGCAGACTTTGAAGCTCTTTCGCCTCCTCCACTTTAGATCTAATGAGAAGTAGAAGATAACTTTAACTCAATACTAAAATACAAACATAAAACGTTCATAAAAAGCAAAAATACACCGACCAAAACATGACCACGAGTTGAACTATCGTTAAGACACACTACCTGACTTCCCGGGTCACTTCGTCCTCCTCATCCTCCACATCAGACGAGTCTCTCCTCCTCCTGAAGTTCTTCCCCGCCGGCATTATGAATGTACTAGTATTTTAAGACAGTATTTAGACTATATTAAATGTGTAAAACAAGGTGCTGCAAAGGTTCCCGCAGAATGCTACACATAAATAAAGAATCACTTCCGCCCTGCGTCGTGACGACGTCCGCTCCTGAGCACCCATAACAAACATGGCGGCCTGCAGGCACCTCGGGGCGGCACTCCGTGTCCCTTCCAGACTGTCGCGTCTGTAAGTGTTTCTTTCTCCTTTCTTCAGCTCGCTTTAGTGTTTGATTTAGTGATGAATAACTTGTCAGTGAGCAGTGAACCGTTGATCCTCAACGCCAGCGTTCACCTTCTATTACATGACGTCACTAGGGGTTAAACAATATGACGCAGTTAGCACCTGATCGATGTGATGATGACCTGGTGGTTGCGTATTGACTGGAACCACGTTAGAGTTTTAATTTAGATCTATGTTGCTGTCCGTGGTTTCTCAATAATTTGTACCTTGTATGCAGAGCTGTCCATATCTGTTAACGCAGAGTCCTGATTGTCCATCTCTGTGGATCCCTTGTTTTGGTTTCATTCATAAAAACCTCATTTGAGGGTTCCCCACTACCTGATGCACACACTTACAGAAGCCAGAACATCTTATCTACACTCACTAGATGTTCTCGGTCGTCTGTTTCGCGTGTCGCACTGTGCTTGGAGAAAAGCTTTTAATTCTGCAGCCTTTTGCATGGAGCAACCGTTAGAAAGACGCACTGTAAATACTGATGTATCTGAATCTTACGAGGCCTCAGCTCGATACTGCAGGACCCTGGATGTGGAAGTATTGGAAATGGTACCCGTATTGGATTACATTCGGTATCTATGTAATCCAACAAAAAAAAATTTTTTTATTGTAACGTATGCATCGCTTTTGTCTGAAACCTAAATTAATGTTTTTGTATGGATGTTGCCTTCTGGGCCAGGTCTCTCTTGAAACTAAGATTTGAATCTCAATGAGATTTTGACCTGGTTTAATAAATGTTTAATACATAAAAATCCCTCCAGCTCTGGACCCGTGGATGTTGTATCCACAAAGCATGTGACGTCATCTCACGTAGTCATCATGACTGCGTGTATTTTTACTCCTCTCTCGAGTCTCAAAGCTTTTTTTGCCGTTTTAATGAACGTAACTTATCATTTATTTTTAATTTACATTTTGTTGGTTAGTGCCTCTAATGGCATGATTGATATGGATATTATTGTAGCTGGTTGAACTTGGTGAACTCTGATGTGTTTCTTAGGGTTGTTAATCAAGGACATCACAATGCCGGATTTCACGGGATTTCCTACAGGCCCAAACCACGAGTCACAAGCAGATGGCCAAATACCTCCTTCGCAGTTGTCCCTGGTAAGTACTTTTGTAGTGCAATGCCTGCCAGTAAAGAGTGGGTACTAAGTGTGGGTGCTAATGTTCCATCCTCCCCTTGCCATCTCTTCACAGGGAGAACTATGTTTGTCCAGACCCAGGCCACCCCAAACCCAAACAGCCTGAAGTTTCTACCGGGGCGCGTGGTTCTGGAAACGGGAACTTTGGATTTCGCTGCACCCCGTGATGCGTTCTGCTCCCCCCTTGCCAGGTAAGGTCTTTCAACATAGCAATTAAATAAGGAAAATAGTTCACTAGCTCTACCCTGTGGAGACAAAAAGGGATACAATGGTAAACTAATTAGAAATATTCATAATTAGTTAAGCTTGCGTCATTCTGTTCTGCAAGATATATGCTTGTTGAGTCTTCCCCCTTTCTACTGTGGTTTATTGTAGTTCAGTCACAGTGGGAGGAAAGGTTATTTCTTCTGTGGCTTTAAGCAAGATAAAGGGTGACTTGTAAGAATTGACAAATAATAATTAATAATCACTCAAATTAATTTAATACAATTCATGTAATTCAATAATAGTAATCAAATATGCAGATTGCTGATTTGATTATTTTAATGTGTTTTCTTTTCATGATTTGTATGATAGATGATCCCAGAAGGTAATTAGTGTCAATCACCTCCAGTGTTGTACACGGTGCTCTAAATGTAAATCCACTGAGCGGAAAACAGAACAAATTGTGTCACGTCACAAAGACGTGTTCGGGACATTTAGAGCATTCTACATCTTCCCCGCTGTCTCTTCTTCTTGTTGTTCAGGCAGTTGTTCAGAATCGATGGCGTCAAAGGTGTGTTCCTGGGTCCAGACTTTATCACCATAACAAAGGTTTTAAATCTAAATATTAAAATGTAACTAAACCATAAGATTCTATTGTTGGTGGTTTGGTTCCAACCTATTTCTCACCCTCTTAGTCTGATGCAGAAGTGGAATGGAAGGTGATCAAACCAGACGTATTTGCTGCCATCATGGATTTTTTCACCACTGGCCTCCCTGTGGTCAACGAGGACAGCGTCCCTAGTCCAGACACGGGTACCTGTGAAGCTCTTATCCTCCTCTCCTCTCCTGGTGCACAAATATGATCTCTTTCTGCAGCAGGCATGGACAGAAGAACACAGACCTTTGGGTTAAGAGATGAAACCCAACAGATGAGTCAACTTTCTAAATAAATGTGCTTATAATGTCTTCTTTTTTTCACAGCACCGTCGGATGATGACGACGAAGTAGTAGCGATGATCAAAGAGCTGCTGGACACTAGAATACGGTAGACACCGTTGGAAAAGCCTGTTACAGAACACATACTTACTCTGTTGAATACCGTTACGTTATCCGTTCTCTGTGGGCCCTTTTGGGACAGGCCCACGGTGCAGGAGGACGGCGGAGACGTCCTGTACAAGGGCTTCGAGGACGGCATCGTCAAGCTGAAGCTGCAGGGCTCCTGCACCAGCTGCCCCAGCTCCATCATCACCCTCAAGAGCGGCATCCAGAACATGCTGCAGTTCTACGTCCCCGAGGTGGAGTCGGTGGAGCAGGTCTGTGTTGGCGTCAGGACGATGTGTTGATCAGGGGGCGGCATGTGGCTCAGGAGGTAGTGCGGGTTGGCTGGTAACTGAAGGGTTGCTAGTTCAATCCCTGGCTCCTCCTAGAGTGTCGAGGTGTCCCTGAGCAAGACGCCTTACCAGAGAGTGAATGTGTGCATCTTTGAGGGGCCACTGGTGAGAAAAGTGCCATATAAAATGCAGTCCATTTACAGTCAGTATGCAGTCTTTTTGTATATAACTGAACAGTGTGCTTTCACTAGCTGATCACCTGGAGGTTAAGGGGGACAAGGAGCCTACCGTTGTGTGCATAAGTCGTCCTGTTGTTTTGCTGTCAGTTCGCGGGTGGCACCCTCCATTGATGCCCGGTTTAGTCAGTCTGATTCAGTCTCTCGGCTGAACGCCTGGAAGGGAACCGGCTCTTTGTCTATACAAAAAAAACATCATAATACTAATTTTTCTGCCACCTGATGGTGTAGTAAGGTGATGCAAAACAGGTTGTTAGTGGAACACATTGTAAACTAAATCAAATAATTTATTTTGGAAAGTGAACCAGTATTTACGGGTTATTTATTTGATTCTCTTTGGCAATGTGCAGTATTTGCTCCCATACACCCCAACAGCGTCGCTACCGGCACCCAGTTTGTAATATTCAAAATAATGCAAATGAAAGAGCTCTTATTAGTGAGCCGTAGGCTGAATCCCCACCGTGTTACCTCCATTGGTGATGGGGACTTAACTGACTTTTATTTACATGCACTCCACTTGAAAGTCTTTACATTTATTTTCATTGAACTAAAGTTAAATATATTTTTTAATGCTTTAAGCGTTGACATAGAAGAGGAACTGTCCGAATTCTGAATATATTTTTCCTCTCTTTTTCCATCCCAGGTGAAGGATGAAGAGGAGCAGATCGCTCAGGCTTGAATCCGATGACAAGAAACGTCACAGTGATTCCCCTCCTACTGTTCTGCTGTCATTTAGCACGCACACTGTCCATAGAGAAACCATCTGATGGATTCATGCAGCATAGGGATAAGCTGTCATTGCATCTAACACCACGTCATCCAATTTAACGGATGCACAGTATTTGGAAATATTTATAGAATATGTATATGCATTAATATGTGCAAATAAAGATGTTCATTTATTAAATCTACCTATCTTTTACACAGAAATAGTAAGGCTATGGATTTATTTATACACCTTGTAATTATCAAATATGCAAAATTCCCTCTGTATATTTGTCTGAAACGCAATTTCAAGATCATTCAACCAATGATGTATAATGCATTAGCCTAATAAAATGTTAACTTTTACTCAAAATCAAATCAACAGTAATGGCATAATAACTAATGATTAACTATTGTAAATTTTGGATTTGCCCATTTTAAACCATAACCATAAACCCCATTCTGGGCATGTGGGGTTGGTTGTGTGGGTCACTGACTTCACAGTGAGTATATAAAAAATTGGTAATGCTCACACTGTGTGCATGTCTCTTAATAGGCCTTACTTCACCTTTAAGGAGGTTTAAATAGCTGTGGGATTGGGATATTGTTCAGCATTCCACGCATGTTGCCTTCCAATCCCATATATTACCTGGAATATATTATTTTCTAGTAAACCAAATTACACCTTTATTGTTAAATAATATGTTTTTTATTGTATGGTTTTTTAGACCGGCTCACATCTCAAATCTTTGCGGTGGACATAAGACGCTCATTGTTATTTGCCTATCCCCATACCCGGGTCTGCATCCTGATGCCACGTCAGGGCAGTCTGCGTCGACCACAGCTCTGACGTCGACGGGGTGTAGCCTGAGTGACAGGGGCTCTCCACCAATGAGTAGAGGGTATAGAATTAGACGGCCCAATTTCATTCACTGACAGCACGGGAGGCGGGATGTGTCTTGAGCAGCGTTATTAGATGCGGAACTGACTGAGCAGCAGCAACTAACAACGCCAGAGGAGTCATGTGTGGTGAGTATTGAGCTAAATAATCTAAAGCTAGGCACTAAACTATTAGACAATAACCAGCTTCAGCCGTGGGGCAACGGAGAATAAAACACATGATGGCAAACATGTTGAATTGCTCTCGCAGCATCGCAGCATCTTTAAAGCGTTCCCACACTACAGTTGGGAATGAATCGGGCAGGAGCGTCTGACCACAGCATCTTTCCTAAACTAACTTATGAGCAACAATGTAAACTAGGTTGACGCTTTGTCCTCTGTCTGATTTCCCTTTACGAGCGGATGAATCAACACCCTGTGTCGTGTCTCTGATGCTATGTCCATGTCTCCTGTCTCCTGCACCCATTACGCTTAACGTTACACCTTCGCTACACCTGGTCTGTTCCCAAGACTTTAACACATTCAGGTACACCTGTAATTGTAGTAGGAGTGTGTGTTCATATCCACATCCTTTTTCGCCCGCTCATTCCCCTGCTAATTCCCCTGCTAATTGAGCAGGAATACCCAGAGGATGAGACTACTGCCTCAGTTGACTCAGTGTCCCAGTGGCTGGGGACTGGGACACTGAGGAGTGTCCGGGGAATGGGACATCTGTTTACACAGCTATAGGAAGCAAACCGGCAAACCAGTCTTTGATTGTGTTTTCAGAGCTATTGTAACCGATAACAGACGTGACCTGCACCGGTGACTTAAACTCGTCCACTACATTAACCCAGTAGTCCACTACCTTTACCCATTAGTGACTAACTACTCAGTAGTCTGTTACTTTTACCCGGTAGTAGACTACCCAGTAGTCTGCTACTTTTACCGGGTAGTCCACTACTTTTACCAACAAGCCTCTCTCTGTGTGTGTGTGTGTCTCTCTCTCCACTGGGCCTTAGGCGGCTAGCAGTTTCCTCCATGCCTTGCTTCAGAAAGCTCTGAATGCTTTCTTTGTGATGGATGTTTAAAATAAGGTCTGTTTTCAGATCAATGTTTACACTCAAACCAGACATGGCTACAGTTCAAATCCCGTTCAAAGCCATTACCAAGGGTCTTCTTTTTATGGACACTTTACGAGGCTATTTATTGGATAAAGTAATGTAGTTATAAGCATCTGTTTTAATACAATGGTTGTTTATCCTGTGGTGTCGTTTACACCCACTGTTTAGAAGTGGGTGTTCTTTCCTGGATCAGCTAATCACAATGAAATCACAATCCGGTCTAATTTTTCCACTCTGCTTTGTTTATTTACAATAGATTTATAAGTTAATTTTCAATAGATAATTACCTCTCCCGTAAGGAAAATATTTTTGTTATGGACCTATCAAATGTTTGTACCCCACTGCTTTCAATTAAGATTTAGCTTACGTCTATGGTCCCATAACTGTGTATTAGTTTACTTGCAACATGATTCCACGATATCCAAACCTGTAAAAAAGGCCAGGCTGCTAACATCAATCAAGACTGCATTTATGTTTGGTATGTGATAATTTTTGGCACCATAAAGAAATCCTATGGATGGATAATAACAATGCTTCACCAAAACAAATAGTATGACTTGCCTTACATAGCTTATTATTGTTATTATGATTATTATTATTAATATTATTATTATGAAGACATCTTTACAGAAAGGTTAGTTAGGTCAAACTTAACCACTCTCCCCAATAAAACCATCTCAGCCAGTCGAACCCTCTAATTTCATGGCAATAAACCGGTATTACCCCTCTTACTACCACTCATCCCTGTTGTCTTTGGCTGTTCAACCCTCCCTACCCAGGAATCTTTGCTTATCTTAACTACCACGTGCCACGGACACGGAGGGAGATCCTGGAGATCCTGCTCAAGGGCCTTCGCCGTCTGGAGTACCGGGGTTATGACTCGGCTGGTAGGTGCCTCAGGGGCCTGTCTGTCTGTCTGTCTGTCCGTCCATCTGTAATGAGAAGGTCTCGGGTCAAAATGTCATTCACTTTGGTTCAACCAATGGTTATGATTCTGCTGAAATATTTTTTACATGCTCCATCATAATAATCAACCACTGCTTTGATATGGTCGTAGAGTATATCTGTATAATGCCAACTAATGTGTAAAGTCCTTTTCTGTGTCACGTTCATATCCTCCCATTCTTGATTGTGGTGCTCAGGTGTGGGGATCGACGGAGGAAACGAGAAGGACTGGGAGTCCACCGGCCGCTCCATCCAGCTCATCAAGCAGAGGGGCAAGGTGCAGGCTCTGGACGAGGAGATCAACAGTAAGCTTCCCTATGGGTCTTCTCACACCTTTCTGATTGGTTAGCCCGCGAAATCATCCACGCAAATAGAAAATTCGTCTTTTAAGCACCATTTGGAAACGCCGGACAATGCCCTATGTGTTTGTGTGCGTGGGACTCACAGAGCAGCAGGACATCGACATGGACGTGGAGTTCGACGTCCACCTGGGCATTGCTCACACCCGCTGGGCCACCCATGGCGCCCCCAGCCCGGTCAACAGCCACCCGCACCGCTCTGACAAGAACAACGGTCAGTTTGTGACACGCCACCTCGCTCAGGGAATACCCGCTGTTTCACAGGCCTCAGTATTTAAGTCCCTCAGCTCTCTTTGATTGGCCGTCTGAGCTGTTGATTTTGGAAGAAAGAACGGACATTATCTCAGTGCTGCGGGCTGATTATAGTCTTTTTGCTCCTCAGAGTTCATCGTCATTCACAACGGCATCATCACCAACTACAAGGACCTGCGGAAATTCCTGGTACACCAACGTCTTCTTTCCCCTTCCCTAACGCGCCGTAGTACAGCCCCTCTTTAGTGGACCCCGTCTGAGGGTTTGACAGTGTTTGATCGGCTGTGTTCGCCCCTCTCTCACAGGAGAGCAAAGACTATGAGTTTGAGTCGGAGACGGACACGGAGACCATCGCCAAGCTGGTGAAGTACATGTACGACAACCGGGAGAACGACGAGCTGAGCTTCACCACCCTGGTGGAGAGGGTGACCCAGCAGCTGGTGAGCCCCCCCCCCCCCCCCGAAGGGACCAGACCCCTACTGAACACGTGCCCTGGTTTGACGGGTCAACTGTGGTGACATTCAGATACCATTTATTCCTTCCCAATACCTATTCCCATTCTTGCACTTGAGTATCGGCATCTGGCATTACTAACAGCACTTTAGTTCTTTCGTTCGTTTGTTCTTTCGTTCTTATCGAAGCGATCTCTTTCGCTGGCAGAAATGTAATCGCTGGTTCACTTCCTGTCGACAGTACAGGAAGATCATTTACATACATTTTATAATTTTATATAAACATTTTATAATCTATCATATAATAACATTTGTTTTCTTTAATTTAAGCGTCCATGCAGCCATGTTTTTCTGACTTGGTAGCTAGAACACACGTAGGTCCCAACATCCGACCATTAACGAATGCAGCGTAACGCTGCACGCGTTTGTGATGTTCTCTGCCTGTGTGATTAAGGAGCTAGTCACGTGATGGTATCGGATCGGCACATAGGCAAACGTACTCGCCGATACCCGTTGCTGCATTTTAGGCAGTATCGGAGGAATTTCAGACACTGCTATCCGTATCGGAACGACTCTGGTCAACTGTGCATTGTGTATCATCTCTATTTTAGGAAGGAGCCTTTGTCCTGGTGTTCAAGAGCGTCCATTACCCAGGAGAAGCAGTCGGGACCAGGTCTGTTCTACTACCATTATCTAGACTCAGGGTTCAGTGGGACATGCACAGAAATTGTCTGTTAACGTTTTTTTTTTTTTCCGCATTAAGGAGGGGAGGGCCTCTTTTGATTGGAGTGAAATGTGACCACAAACTCTCCACGGATCACATCCCAATTCTCTACCGCTCAAGTAAGTCAGAGCAATTTGCAGGGACAACCAAACGCGGTGGTCAACTCAGATTCTGGCTCAGGTGTTGCTCAGACACATGAGGCTCAGTGCTGCTCTGGTCTTATTCCTTCAAGCTGGCAAGGACAAGAAGGGCTGCACGGCGCTGCCCCGCGTGGACCAGGACACCTGCCTGTTCCCCATGGACGAGAAGGCCGTGGAGTACTACTTTGCTTCTGACGCCAGGTCTGTGTTGTGGCCAGAGGCTCCAAAATAGCCAATCTAGTAATGGATGAAATGCAATAGATCGTATCCACACTGCTAGCGGATGTTACTTAAAGTGAAAAGCTCTGCAAACTAACCCCCCCGGCCGTCCCCGTCCCCGTCCCTCTCACCCATGGCAGTGCGGTCATCGAGCACACCAACCGGGTGATCTTCCTGGAAGACGACGACGTGGCAGCGGTGAACGAGGGGCGGCTGTCCATCCACCGGATCAAGCGCACCGCGGGGGACCACCCCGCCCGCGCCATCCAGACCCTGCAGATGGAGCTGCAGCAGATCATGAAGGGTGAGCCCCCCATGCTGGTCCAGGGCTGCTCCCTCCGCGAGGGGGGGGGGGGGGGGGTTTAGGGGTTTTAGAGACACTATTGCAAACACCAGGTTTGGCTGAGGCCAAACCTGGTGTTGTTTGCAGAGAAACTTTTCTGTCACTGAACGTTGAATCAGTCTGCGGGGTGGGATACCTGGGCCAGACGGGCCCCAGACCTGTTGGTCTGAGGGGGATCTGCTGTTGGGCTGTAAGAAAGAAGGGCCATTTGATGCTAATGCCAAAGCCTCAGTCGTGCGCACAGAAACACTCACTAACAAACAGACTTCCATAATTTTCATAAGACAATCAATTTCACAAGACACCTAGACACTGTGACCCCTTAGTTATTATCCTATAGGAACCATTTCACGGTTTGCACCGCGCTCATCGCCCTTGAGGGAAACTGAGCCTCAGACGAGGCAATACCTCAACCTCCATGTTGAGATGCATGAAAGGAGCGGTGGCCTCAAGGTCATCTCCCTGCTCTCACAATGGCGTGGGCCCGCTGTTTGTGGCACACTGCAGCGCGTCGACATTGTATGCTCGTCGTGCTGAGAGGACTCTCTCTGCAGAGACCACTTTTCTTTAGCCTTTATTATGATAACTCTTGACGTAGTTGCATGAGTTGCATTGACAAAACAGTTGGAAGAATTTCCACCAGACTGACTCATATATGAGAAATGACAAACCGGACGCCTCCTTTTAATATGATCTCCCATCAGTGCGACCCACAGGGATATTCATGTTACTTTAGTATTTGTTTCTTCTGTCTGTACTGATTTGCCTTTAACCTGCACAGTAGTAGCCGAGCCTTCATTTCCTTTCCCCTGTAGAGACAAACGGCCAACATCTCCCCCTTTTTTAAATAAATGTTTCAATGACAAAAAGACATTGCGGGTTTAATAATTGACATTTTTTAAGTTGTTTCAACTGCAAGTATCGGAGGATCTACGCTTTTGGCCCCAGCTTGTTGTTTCATTTGACTCTCGTCCTGTAAGACCGTCGTCCCGTTCCCAGCCTGTTGACGCTGGTCGGAACGACGGGGATTATCGCAGTCGAGGAGCCTCGACCTCCAGTCTCTCTTGTGACCCTTTTGTTGTTCTGTCGAGCAAACCTCATGAAGCAACAGCAGACCCTGGATCCAGAGCAAGGTCTAACGCTGTTCTGCAGATCTCTCCCACGCTCTTGAGTCCACATGTGATTCAGTGATTAAGCTGGTGGTTGTCTCTAGAAATAATACCATTTGTAAAGTCAGTGACGTGAAAGAGGGTAGATGTGCTCCTTCAACCCCTTCTATGGAAGACTTTGAAACTGGAACTTTCTTGCATGTGAAAATGTATAAATAGGGGTCAGGTTCTATCAAATGTGGTAGGAGAACCTCTCAATGTACAGCTAAGGGGTTCCGGTTTAATAACTAAGAACATGCATGTGTGGCCTTGTTATAAAGGTTTATATACAGGTTTGTGAAACGCTATAAATAGATGTCCTCTGACAGTTTCATCAGCTGTGAGAGTTCCAAGGTAGTTATGGTTGGAATGGATTCAAAAACCAGCAACCTGGTTCACCAGGTTGAGATGCAGGACAGCAATAAGGGATCTGTACCCATACCAAGGGATGTGAACCCAGACCACAGATCAACTCCCTGTTCAGTCTGCTAAGGATACAAGAAGAGAAGCATCTGTTCCGGGTTCGTAGTTTGGTGAATCAGCCGTCATGCAGGGGGATTTCCATGTGACTGATGTGCTCCATTCAGCGTGACTATAATAGTAGGTGTAGGACCACTCTGGACCCCCAGGGGTGAAGCAGGTTTCACAGGCCCTCTGAGTAAAGACAAGTCGAGGCCTCCGGACCTATTTTACTTGGGTCATGACGGTGATATCATAAATCCAAACCAACGCCACGCTTTTTAGTAATCATGAATGTCACTGTGAGGTCACCCCTATAGGCACGTAACCTTTGAAAGCAGATATCCTGATAGGCCAGTTGTGAATACAATACAACCGTTAGTAGCAGCATCAGCGGTCTAACTGCATTCTTCTCTAGAGCTGTTTGGGTGTAGCGACAGCTCGCTGTACAGCCAGAACCCTGCCCCAGGTGTAGAAACCAGCGCAAACAACCACTGCTGGTTCATATTGACCCCCCCAGCTGTGTAAATGGAGACCGGGTACCGTGGTCTGTAATTTAGCTCTTGTGGGGAAGATCTTAACACAAGGCAGACTATGTTCTGTTGATTGAACCCCTTATCTTTGACAGCCAGGTGCCAACCGAGGGGGGGGGGGGGGGGGGGGGGGGGGGGGGGGGGGGGGGGGGGGGGGGG
>JAOPJL010000141.1:15529475-15541347 GCA_027123545.1 Trisopterus esmarkii | reverse complement strand
CCCCCCCCCTCCCTCCCTCCCTGTCTGTCAGCAGAAGAGAGGGAGGGAGGGAGAGACGAGAGAGCTATGGGGGCACCGACGGCCATTTAGTTGCTCCCATCAGAAAACAAAAAAAACGACAAGCGATGATGTGTCCACCGACACTGCAGGGACAAACAATGACAGCTCCTTTAGATGCTGCTACTTAACGGTAGGTTTAAAAGGCTCTCAGGTTCTGAGTGTGGGCTGCAAAAGGGTGCAAAGAGGGAGAGGAGTACAGGCAGAAGGGGAGAGCGCTTTGGAAATGCAGTCGTGAGTTGGGAGCAGAATCTGAAATACACAATACAGAACAATACAGAGCAGCACATAGATACACACATCACAATGAACAAAGAGTGTCAGATATAAATGTGAAACGTATAACTTGTGATTTCTGCGCCCTACCCATGAGAACAACAGATCAATCAAATCAATTGGCAAAAACACTCCAGAGACTGACTGTGATGCATCATCGTGATGAAAGGAAATCCTAATCCTCTTTGTGCATCGCCTCACAGACCAGTCTGTTTCCCTCCGCCTGAAAAATAATATTCACGACCATGTATGACACCATTTCGGATTTCCTCTAAAATAAGTTAACTCGACCCTTCTCCTGAAGGTCATGACATCGCTGTACTGTAGTGAAGAAGAACCAGAGCACTGATCTGAGTTCAGCCCAGAGAGAGGTGAGCACCGGGCTGCTGAGGACTGACGGTCGTCTCCATCACACGCTTCCAGAGGTAAATCGGTGGCTTGACATCAACGGCTGTGAGCGGAGACAGCCAAGGTTCACAGGGTGACGGGGGGCCAGGCCAGGGAGCCCAGCCGGCTCCCCACCCAGCAGAGCCCGGCCCCGAGGGCCACCGCCATCGACACGGCCAGGCTGGCCTTCAGCACGGCCCCCCGCGGCCGGGAGAAGCCGGCGGGGCCCACGCACGCCAGCAGGGCCACAGTGACGGTCAGCGTGAAGGCGATTGACACCGCCGTGTTGATGGCCACGATCTGGCCGAACTTGGCGAAAGGCACGATGACGCAGAAGAAGAGCGGCACCGTGGAGATCACCGTGGTGACGGCGCTGGACACGATGGCCACACCCACGTGGTTGACCGCCTCCAAGGCCCGCCTCTGCCTCTTGGCGGGAGCGTCCTGTGAACACAAGGGACGAGGCCAGATCAGCCGAGGGCCCCTTTGATGTCGAGCATCCTTCAGGGACCAATTTGTTCTCACTTGAAACCAGAAACGAGAGTCTCTGGCAGATCTGGGTTAAGTGATGATTATGTTTTACAAACGGCTCGAGTGGCTTCCTAAAATTACGCCCGGCGTAGTAAAGGAGACAGCGGCATTACCAGGCTGTTGTCGGGCCAGGAGGCCATGCTCTCCCCAGCCAGCAGGAACCCTTCCACCAGGTGCAGGCAGTAGTCCACCGACGAGCCCACCAGGATGGACAGGGAGATGGCCTCCACCGCGCCCAGCTCCCAGCCCAGCCAGTACATGATGGCCACCACCACACACACCACCCCTACGGCCAGGAGCAAGGGGTCATAGTGTCACACGGGAGGAGGTGAACCGAGAGCCACACGGTCCTAGATCAGACACCTAGCTCTATAAATAGTGTTGTTGATGTTGTGAATGGACTGCATATATATACTATATATACAGCGTTTTTCTAACAAGTGGCCACTCAATACTTCACAATATTGTCCATCGTTCACCCATTCACACACCAACAGCGGTGTCAACCATGCAAGGCGACAGCCAGCATGTCGGGAGCAGTCCGGGTACGGTGTCAGGGACACCTCGCCACGCAGCTAGGAGGAGCCGGGGATCGAACTTGCAAAACCCTCCAAACCAGCCAACCCGTGCTCACGATTATACGAGTCCTTTAGTTCGTGGAAGGCCTACCCAGGATAGTGAGGAGGATGGGCAGCAGCAGGAGGAGGTGAGCCGTGAACACGGACACGGCCGCCACGCAGATGGCCAGCGACAGCAGGAGGCTCCAGAGGGCGCTCTCCACCCCTGCAGAACAACAGAGAACAGCTCTTCATCTCAACTCACTTCGCCCCCCCTGTCCTCATCGCGTCAAACCCCTTCGGCTTTTGACGCTCATTGCCGCGGCGTATTCACCGATGATCTCCATGAAGATCTGCTTCCAGTGCTCGCAGGTCTGGAAGCCGCGGCGCAGAGTGGAGGACGGCGGCAGGGCGGCCAGCAGGTCCCTCACGAAGGTCTCCCACTGCAGGAAGTCTGCGTGGGTCTGGAAGGACGACTTGCCCTTGTAGGTTGTCTTGGGAACAGAGGAGGCGCGGCGGATTAGCGGCCGGCCTGAAGGTTTAGCGCTGGGCGAGTTCAGCCCTCTACTTGAATTCATTCTTATGTTTAGGTAATAACAGGGATATTAAGACATCAGGAGGAGGCAGGAACAACGGGAAGTACCGCTCTCTGAGGCGTCAGATGATCAGGGTCATTATTGTTTACGGTTAGCCTCACTTACTATATCTCATCTACAGAGAATATTTGTTCAGGATCTATATCTAAAGGATATCTATAGGATATCTACAGTATATCTATCTATATATCTATAGAGAGTGAGAGAGAGAGATGTAAATAAGAGATATATGCATTATTGTAAGTTGCTTTGGATAAAAACATCAGCTAAATGCCGTTAATGCAAATGTATTTCAAGAGGACGATATATTGTGTGTGTATTGTGTATTGTGCACTAAACGGCGTACTGACCGACTCGAAGGCCA
Source organism: Trisopterus esmarkii (assembly GCA_027123545.1). Lineage (NCBI taxonomy): Eukaryota > Metazoa > Chordata > Actinopteri > Gadiformes > Gadidae > Trisopterus > Trisopterus esmarkii. Next base: position 15,538,579 of record JAOPJL010000141.1, on the reverse strand, counting down.
TGGAGAGCCAGAGCACCTTGCCGTGACGCATGCCCACGGCGCCGTGGGACAGCTGGCCGGGCAGCAGGTTGGGCTCCGGGAGGGCCTGGCACTCAGGGTGCAGGAGCGGCAGGATGGAGGACAGCTTGTTACCTGGAAGAGAGAGGTCATGAGAGGTCATTCATCCACATAACAGCCTCCTTTTATCCAGAGAGAGAATTCTTATTGAAAGTGAGGAGCAGATTATTAGGGGTTATTTATCTTGCTAGTAGTAGATTGTGGACATGGGATGTAAAACACTTAAACTGGGAGGGAAACAAGCTAACTGCTCGCCCATCCGGCCCCTGAGTGTGACTAAAGACGCCCTCATTACAGAAGCCCTAAACCCCTTAAAATAGATATATTTGGAATACGGATTATTTTTATTTATTTTGCAGTTTTGCAGTTATGAATCATTCAACGGAATGCTTGCCTAACTTCCTACCTAACAGATTGAGGCTTTCTGAAAACATATTTTCAGAGGTTCTCGTTGCTACACAGTAGTTCTTAAGCTGGTTTACAGCTGGTATGGCCCTAGAACTTCAACATAAACATGACCTGGACAGGTTAAACAGGTAAAATATGGTGTTTTATGTTGTGCTTGTGTCAGGCACCTGAAGGAAGGCACTGTGCTCCTCCTGGCTTCACCAGCTGCTTATTGGCACTAATGGTTTTGCAGATTTTGCAAAGATTTCCCATCTCCTGGAAAATATCAAAGTCGGGATCCAATATCACCCGGCCCTGCAGAGAGAGGTGTAGCGGGTGATATATAAGGTGTCTGGCCGGGACGATGCAGTCATAGAGCTGGTTTGTGGATGTAGAGGCTGAGCAGCCGTTCTCACCGTGTCCCCAATGACATGGTTGTCCGTCCGCTGTGTCCGGTTCACCCCCAAGATGCCAAACACCACGAACACCATGGCTCCTGTGTCGACCAGGGGCCTCACGGCCGGGGGCCCGCACACCCCGCCGCTGCACGGGTTGAAACCCAAGGTCTTGGACAACGGCTTCGTAGCGCCGACCAACTCTGGATCTTTCATGGACCAGAATAGAAGCGGCCCCAAATAAATCCAATAAATAAAAGCACAGTCTTCCATAAGACTTCCGTATGGTGGCTGCAGGCGGAGCCGCTGGTCCAGACTTACCGCTGGGGAGCGGGGAGTAGAAGGTGCCCTGGGTGGGTCCTTCAGGCACTGAGCTGATCCCACAGCCAGGGGGGTCGCTGCACACCCGGCTGCAGTGAGGCCGGAGACGGTGCTGAGCGAAAAACAGTCTCCTGGAAGAGAGGAGAGGGGAGGAGGTGAAGAACAGTCTCCTGAAAGGAGAGGGGAGGAGGTGGAGAACAGCCTCCTGAGGGGAGAGGAGAGGGGAGGAGGTGAAGGAAGAGGAGATTCTCTTCTCTTTTTTAAGGAGATGTTGGGTCTTCCTGACTGAATTGACACTTTGCTTCCACTGAGTTCAGGTCACAGCAGCAGTGTAACAGCCCAGAGCATCAATAAACAGCGAGAGGGGATACAGCTATTTGACCAGACTGTGTGCACAGGAAACTCGATAAAGTCTGGGGAAATCTGAGCGCCAAATACTGGATGTGGAAAGGGCAGACACACACGCGGGACTGTCCTCCCCGCTATAACTAAGCTATAGGAGGGAGTATGGAGAACTTAACACCCTAGGGAGACTGGAGCGCACACTTCAACAGAACGTTTCTCAGACTCCCAGCCAATTAAAAGCCTCCCTCTGGATTTCGGAGGGCACGTGACTCACGTGATCTGCAGAACGGAGGTCTGGAGCAACTGATCCCAGCAGCATCAGGATCCTCCCTGCCTCCTTACCTGCTGTGCTCCTGTCGGGCCAGCGAAGCGAAGAAGGAGAACTCGGGCGTCCATCCGTGGCGCGGCTCGCAGGTGCCGGCCGTCAGCATCCAGCTGGTGTGGGGCTGGTACACGCGGGACACGCACACCGTCAGCCGGCTGCTGAACTCCCTGTGGGCTTGATGATACGCCTGCCCATGAAAACACACGATGGTGAAGAGGGTCAGGTTTAGTGATATGACGCGAAGCCGGCGGGCTAACCGACATTACACAGAGCGGTGAGTTAGTGAGACATCGTGTTGTTGTAGCTCAACCCCCCGGAAGGGAGGGGGGGGGTCACTGGGTTCCTCTATCATCTTGTGCTTGAGGTGCCCTTGAGCAAGCCCACTAAAACATTTAACATTGGTTTCCGCTATGCTGGCCGTCGCCTCGCATGATGGACCGTCCAGCAGGGGCGCGTGGATGAGTGTGTGAACGCAGGGGACATTAAACGTAATGTGTTCACTGGTGTGGTTAGGAAGCGAGATATAGTGGTATTAAACACGGTTTATGTTTTATTCTCCCTGGAGGCCCGACCCGCTCACCTGGAACGACTGGACCTCCCCGTTGTCCGGCCGGGGGGCCGTCCAGGGGGCGGGGGTGGTGGCGTTCAGGGAGAAGCGGTAGAGGGGGGTGGAGGATTGCACCTCCAGCCTGGAGACAAACACCGTCAGCAACGGACCTGTGGAGGAACAGAGTGAATGGAGTGCATTTATACAGTGCTTTTCTAAAAAACTCTTCACAATTATTACCTAATGTTCACCCATTTAAGCACATATTCACACACCCACGGAGGAGCCAGGGATCGATCTAGCAACCTTTCTGGTTATCAGCCAACAACTCGTGAGCCACATGCCGCCTAAGAATACATCATCGCCCCTTTCACTGTGAGATTACACTCAGCTAAGGAAAGGCTGCAAGTATGAGAGAAACTAATGATATATTGTGTGGTCATAATGTGCTTAGAAACACGTGAGGCTGCAATTCCTGGGAAGTTCGACAGAAAGCATTAGTTCAGTTAGAGTTTGTCGAAAGTGAGGGGTATTTTTATCTATTTGATTTAAAGGCTGGGAATACCTCTAGTACTGTTGCGGCAGGACCACTATTCACATAGAGAACTCACTCCATGGCAACATAGGGGGGGACATTGTCTGTAAACCTTATAATTACACCAACGTCTCAACACCGCCGCTCTGCGTCCTCATCGAGCCCATTGAAGCCACCTTGGAGGAGGTAGCATGGACCTTGCTACACTCTCGACACAAAAGTACCAGAACTGCCTGAATGGATCAATCCATAATATCCTATAGATATCCTATAGATGTAGATCCTGAACAAATATTCTGAGTCGCTGAGATATATTAAGTGAGGCTAACCGTAAACAACAATGACCCTGAGCGCCTGACGCCTCAGAGAGCGGTTCTTCGCGTGGTTCCCGCCTCATCCTCATATCTGAATGGATGGATGGATGGATATTAAAGGAACAAGGCACGCACGCACTTCCTGTTTGATTGTTCTGTGTTCATGTTCATGTTCATTTCATAAGGTTGTCACAAGGTTTTTCATGGTGCATCAGAGAAAGCTGTCGGTTATCAGAGGTGGTCTGCATCCAAGCCTGATGTTTTGCGGAGATTCTGGAAACTAAACAATGTTATATGAATTTAAATGTAAATTATTAACACAGATGAGCTCATAGCTTTTGTCTTGGTGGCACAACGACATAAGCCTTGGATAATCTTTTCTGGAGACTTGGGTTCGACTCCCACTGAGGGCGGTCTCCATGGTAAACTGATTTCAGCCTGGAAGTGTCACGTGGATTGTGAGTCTAACCTCTGACCAGACGATAGCAGGTGTATCGTTGGTGCAGCGGAAACGCGATCGGTTATCATTTCTGTAGACTTTGAGTTCAACTACTGCTGACTGCAGTATCCATGGAAACCTATCACAACTCAGTAAAGGTCATGTGCATCGTAATTGAAAGTCTAAGCGGTGGGGCAGCAGGGACAGCCGTTGTTTAGCGTCTACGGAGACCTGGGTTCAAGTCCCGTTGTCGGTGTGCTACATGGAAACCTACGTAGCGATGTCTTCTTGGAAATGTAACAATGTACTTTATGGGAATCTAACAATGTAATTTAATTGAATTTAACAATTGTAACGTCAAGTTACTGGTAGATCACAGTAGACCTTTGGCTGGCACAGCAGTAAGAGTTTATGGTTGTAATTTGTAATTGTTAATAATGTATTTTTTAAACATAGCACTGTCATGTATGTTGTAATGTCCATTCAAACCTCACAGTACATCATACCAGGCCTCTCAGTCTGTTGGTTCTCAGCTCGATGGACATTGGTTCAATATCTACAGAGGGCTTTTGTACATGGAAATATACTTTTAGTCATGGAATTCTATTTCTATCTTTGTATGTCACTCCGTATGATATTTTATGGCATGACTCACATGTCATAATGTAAACCTTGTTTATCCGCACTGCAGTCCCACCAAGAACACTTCCTTGGGTTAAATTAGCATTTTGGAAACAATGTCATGTGTATTGTGAAATAAATGATGAATTCTAGTCAGACTATAGCCAGCATCTCAGTGGTGCAGTTGAGTCAGCTGTTGCTGATCAGTCCTGGAGACCTTGGTTCAAGTCCTGCATTTTGAATGAGGATGTGGATGGATGGGTCAGAGTGGCCGGACTTGGTGAATATATAACCACTGTAACGTTCCTCTATGGATTCAGGCGAACCAGATGTCATCTCAGTGGATGTGGGCAGGATTTACAGACCAGCTGAGCCTGGCAGAAAATAGCAGCAACCGTGACAGTAGACTCTTCGTTCCAAAGTAAAAATGTTTAAACTTTTCCCATCCATAATTTTGGATTTTATAGCTACATGCATTACTAATATTGATAAAATAGTAGACTCTAAATAATTTGATTTAATAAATTTTATTCTGATAAACAATACGCATGCTAGTGTAACTGGAAACAATGCAGAATGACCTTTATACAGGGCATCATTCATCCTAGTCTACAGCCATCACCACATGGGTTGGTCTGGAACGGAACCGCTCACCAGCAGCTCTCTCTCTCCCCCCCACGCCACAGGGACGCCAGCTGCTCACAGTCTGGAGCTTCTAATGGACATTAGCATTCAAATGACATCCTGGGTGGGACTTAACCTCAGGTCTCCAGGAATGATAACCGACGGTCTCTCCACTGCGCCGGCGAGACAAGATCTCGTCAGGCTTTAACTGGCATTCCAATTCAGATGACATATTTACTTTCAGAAACTGCGTTGTTACGTTTCCATGCAGCCCGCTCTGGGCAGGACTAGACCCCTGGTCTCAAGAGATGATAAAACAGCCTGAAACTTGTGATAGACGTGTGAAGTCTGCACACGAGCCAGAAAAAGGAGTGCCTCACTCCTTGAATACACAACAAACAAATCCAGTGATTAAGGAGCCAGTGAACAAGACCAATCTTCAAGCCCACGTTACAGTTCTCTGGCATAAAGGTCTGGCCGCCTCCCAGCCGACTTGGCCCAGGACGGGCCAATCACAAGCGTTTATCTACCGTTTACACAGCAGTTATGAATGCAGGGCAAGGTATAGAATCTATAGATAGTCGTGACTTCAGATGAGCTCACACCAAAACCGATGCTTGAACTTATAATTAAATGAAGCATTATTAACAGGCCCAATGCTTTAAATGATCCAAAAAACAATCTCATTATCTTTTTAATCATGTAGAACAGCTGAACGATAAGCATTCGTGAAAGGAACAATGCTAAGTAAATTATTAATTAACTAGGAACTTACTATTTATTAATGCTTCAAAGTGCCTTTTTATTCCTTTAGTCAGGATTTAGTCATTGAGCATTTAGAGCCTTTATCCGAAGACTCCTCCAGCGAACAGAGGTTAAATCATAAAGGAGCAGGTGCGGACAGAAGTGATCGAACCCAGGACCTTTCGGCCTGGGAGCCGCTACACCTTCTCCCCAGATACTTCTAGTCAAGAGGGCCGTGGGGGGGGGGGGGGGGGGCCCGGGACCGGGGGGGTTGGCCGGGGACGGGGGGCGGGGGGGGGGCCGGGGCGGGGCCCGGTGCGGGGGCCGGTAGCGGGGCTGGTGAGGGGGCCAGTGAGGGGGCCGGTAGCGGGGCTGGTGAGGGGGCCGGTGAGGGGGCCGGTCACAGTGGAGATAGTGTGGTGGAGGCTGGGAGTAGTTTGAGTAGTTTGCTTAAATCCCTGGCATGGACCTCAGAATGTGCTTCACACACTTCAGACTCCTCTGTATTGTTATTTGTCCCGGGGCAAGACGGACGAACCAATCATATCCCAGCGCTCCCCTGCCGCTTCACATTCATTGGCTGACTTTGGTGTCATGTAGAAAGAGCGCAAGGAAGTTGAGAAAACTACCGCAGGAATAAAACCCTAACACACACTCAGGACCTCGTGGTCATCACCTGACGACGTTACCAGATGCGTCTGCCCCCCCCAGAGGGAGTGACGGTGCATCCATCAGTCCTGCCTTGTTGAATGAATACTTCAATGCGGCCTTGAGGCTGTCTGTCTCTCCACTCCTAAACGCTGCCTCTTTTTCCCTCGTCAGCCTTTTCAGCCTGGCTGTGAACCAGGGTTTGTCATCGTTGAAACATACCCTGCTGCGTGATGGTATGCAAGCATCCTTGCAGAAACTGACATATGACATCACAGTGTCTGTGTACTTGTCTAGGATGTTGGCTGCGGTCAAGCCTAGTGCGGTGCGCGGGACCGCACGGTATCCACTGCGTATTGTTGTATAACAGTGATCTATATATATTGATATTGATTAAAATCGCCCAGGATAATAATTAGAGAGTCCGGGTGTGAGCCCTCTACACTCAGTATCTGTTCAGTGATTATTGGCATGGGGCGGGATGTAAACGCCAACTAGAATGAAGGAGGCAAGCTCACGTGGGGAGTAGAAGGGTTTACAGTTCAGGAAGTTGGATTCCAGATGAATCAACTATCCAGAATTACAACTATCCAGTGTTACTGGATAGTTGTAACCACGTTGATGTCAGAGCACGTTCTGCCTTTCGCTTTACCGGTGAGCTCATTGTCACCATCTGCCCGAAAGAGTTGGAATCCTGACAGGTGTATAGTGGCACCAGGTATAGTTTCACCCAACCACGTCTCGGTGAAGCAAAAGGCAGCAGATGGTGAAAAGATGGTGATTTCCCCACCGGTAGTTGTTGTTCATCCATCTTATTTCCCAGCGAGCGAATGTTGGAGAGGAAAATGCCCGGCATTGGAGTTCGGAAACCGCACCTCCACAGGCGAGTGCGCACCCCAGCTCGCTTCCCTCCCCTTCAGCGTTTCACTTTCCGCGTTGAGGCGAGAGCACCTTTGATCAAAATATCCAAAATAGCAGCGGATGAGGCGATCAGGGTTGGGAGTGAGTCAACGGGAACCGTAGCCCTGATGGCCATGAGCTCACCTCTAGTATACGAGCAACAACACCCTACAATTACGATAAAACCAATACAAAACAAAGTGCACCAAGTTACGGAGGCAGCCACCAGCGGCGCAAGGTGATGAAAAACGACTGTGTGAGACACAGTGGGGGGTGGCGGGGTGAAACTAGGCCTTGGATTCCAGGGCTGGCCCAAGGCCAATTGGGGCCTGTTCCTCACAAGGCCACAGTAGGACACAACCACCAAACCACGTCTTAGTCCCAAGGCGACCCAGTATGATGTATGATGAGTATGATCGAAATGATGGCGAGTACATATTTTCGTAATAGTAGTCGCCAGTCGTCAATCCAAAGTGCCGTTCATGTGAGGCAAAAAAATGTGTCTGAGTGTGTGAGTGGCCAGAGTGCAGAGTCTCAGCAGCTCTGTACCTGGTCCTGGAGTCTGAGCAGGTCTCTACCTGGTCCTAGAGTCTGTGCAAAGAAGGTCCACCACTAACTTCTAAGACATCCAAAGACGTGGGTCCGGGACTTTATTTTACAGCATTCCAGCGCGCTATGAACCTATTTACTTTGAGCTCAGTATTCTGTTTGGACGAGAGTCCAGTTACATTAGCAAAACAGGCATGAACGGAGTAGGGGAGAGAGGGGGGGGTGAGCGTTTATATCGTGTTAACAAGAAATGTCTCCATAAGGGGCGTCCATTAGTCCTGTTCCGTCAGGTCACACACACACAGACATTATCTTCCACAGATGGTCAGCGTATTTGAGGATTTGAGCATTCGTAGCAAACAGTCTCAAATGGCTTATTTCAGAACTTCTGCTCTCTGAGGCGAACACCCTTACCACGAGACTGTCATCCTGCAACGCGCTTCCATAAACTCACTTGATGTGAAGGTTCCTGTTGATCCTTCGTGGTACACAAACCAAACCGAAACACTGTCCTCCCAGCATGCTTGCGTCTTTGTGCCAGGGAGAGCCAGAGCGACGAGGGGACATGAATGTTCTCCTCTTACTCAGGAGGACCTCTCCAGATAAGTGGCAGAACCCCAGTGTGGATGCGCCACAGCCATCCAATTAGCGCTTGTTAAGAGCCAGCAGCTGATTTCTCTCCAGCGGGAGCCCGTTTACAAGGCAGCCCTCCTCTGACAGAGGGGGGAGGCTGTGAGGCCTCATCACATCATCTTCATGTGTTGATTTAGAGATCAAATGTTGTCCAGGTTCCACCAATCCTTTACCCAGGACTCTGTCCTGCTCCTCATCCAATCACAACGGAACGCATAACTGCAGCCAGAGAGGAACTGAGGCAGGAGGTATTAAAACCCAGAGCCTCATATAGCAACCTGTTGACCATGTGTTAAATAAACCATAAAGACATCAATGTATATATATATATACAATGTATACAATATATACAATACAGCTATAGATATATCCCCTGGCAGATTATAAATTCACATATTTTATGAATATACGACATGATACAATGTACTTTGTAACAAGTACAGTATGTTCGGTTCCCTGATCCCTGTCACAGAGGGGAGGGAGGCTGTTCGGAGGGTGTGTGTTTGTGTGGAAGGGTGGGGTAGGACCCTCTGGGCGACACTTTGCTTCATTCACTTTTTAGCTTTTGAGCACTCTTTCCATAGTGATGGCGGATCCAATTCCCCTCTCTCTCTCTCTCTCTCTCTCTCTCTCTCTCTCTCTCTCTCTCTCTCTCTCTCTCTCTCCTAAAATGCACCCAACACCCCCCACACTTCTGAGGACAGGAAGTGAGTGTTTTCT
>JAOPJL010000141.1:15435194-15446374 GCA_027123545.1 Trisopterus esmarkii | reverse complement strand
TTGTGTGTGTGTTTGTGTGTGTGATTGTGTGTGTGTTAGTGTGTGTTTGTGTGTGTGTTTGTGTGTGTGTGGTCTTTACGATGTGATCTAACAAAGGGTGTTCAAATCTCTACCAAACCAAGTCTTTCTTGGTTCTACGCGAGGGCTGGGATTGACAAACGATTGCCAAATGAAAAAAAAACACGTAGGCCTCACAATTTAACCCAAAGTCTTTGCCCGAGGCAGGTCTTTGGGTAACTCAACACTCCACTACACCAGTGATGTTCTTCACCCACTGAAATTTATCATATTCTGGTTCCCCTCTCAGATGAGTCATCTCAACACAACACTGGCTAATGTGATATTAACCGTTTCTGCAACTCAACTAGGCTTCTATTGATGTTTACTATCCCAGAGCTCATGGTACGGGCCCAACATCTCCCCCTTAACTCAGTTTGGAACGGCATATTTTGAATTGGGAAGTTTTTAAAAAGAGAAAAGGTTAAAAAAAATATAGGAAAGCAGCGTTGGTTTTGTGGCGGTAGCCTCGTCTGTAAAGTCTGGATATAGAATCATCGAAATCACCACTGAGAATACTGGTTTGAGCAAATATAGACTACTGACTGTGAGTGAGAGAGAAAAAGAAAGAAAAAGAGAGAGAGAGAGAGAGAGAGTGAGAGCGAGAGCGAGAGAGAGATGCTATGGTCCCTGTGAGAATCATTTCTGATGTTTCTTCACACAGACTGGGCAGACGTCACATTGAGATGAGTTGGTAAGTCTAGTGCTGTGAACCTGGATCCCATCGCATGTGGAAACGGAGACCCGGCCATGAGACAGCTGAATGCTTAAGTCTGCGTTGTGAAACGGAGAGAAAAATCAATAATATCGAACAGATTCATACAGTGGTTGAGCTCAAATGAGCCATTGGAGAGGTGATGCATGCTACCACTGAAGGTAAAACAAATGAATACATGACCCTGCTCTGGGGAGGAGTATCATGGCTACAGTATTGATGTTGTTCTATAGATTGACTGCTTTACAGCAGTTTGAGATTCAATTAAATAATACAAATTCTTCAATTGCAGGTATACCTGTAGTTAGGCTGGTAGGAAGCTGAAGCATGTGTAGACCATCACCGGCAGCTGTACAATGGTTCCTTTTTATCAGATCTTTAAATACCAAAACATATGGAAAATCGAGATCAAAGTAAAGGACCAATGCCATACAATGAGCCATAACCTCTGTCCATAATGTAGGCCAAAACAACCTGTGTAAACCTGACCATCCATGAACCTACTAGGTCTGTTAAGTTCTCGTCAAGTTTTGACCATCACTGACCCTTCTGGGCTGTCAAGTTCTGGTCCGTCGTCCAAGTGGATGGTCTGGATGCACTTGTTCGACCACCTTCTCATTTGTCAATGACATCCGTTATGAAAGTGACACCAGGAGACAATCATTGGTGTTACTTTCATAAGGTAGCCTGGCTATTGCCAGACCAGATTGCACGTTGGTCTTGGGAGGCTGCTGTAATTTTCTTCAGCAAAAGAGACGTGATCAACGGGCCTAGTTCAACTGACTCTGTACGCTGTCGTTTCCCTGTCGTCATTGTGTTAAACCAGCCAATAGGGCGCCAGGGGGAGAAGCCAGTTGGTGATACTGGAACCTTGGCCCGCATCGCAGCGCCATCCACCGGGACCCGGTATATTAAACACAGAACAAAACCTAGAAGATTCTAATCCTCTGACGTGTCGGCTTTGTACAAAGACGTTGCCCTGCAGTCAAAGCTCTGCCGTAACCGAGTCTGACTCGAGACTGCGAATTGGACCTGAAACCCAAACAGGACTCTGATATTCAGGCTAGCAGGAGGAGTAGGGCACTGTGGCCGAAAAAGTTAATCTAGACATGAAGATTTATTATTTTTCCCCCCTGTGAGCAATCGATTGGTCGTAGAGTTGGTCTAGAGTCAGTTTACCAATATTTTCTTTGGTTGACGTTGACGACAGCCCTAGAACCCAGGCCTACTTGTGTTGAGGAGAAGAATCCCAACACCCTGAAAAAATGTGCCTCTTTAAACCATGAATGTGGCCCATTTCAAGTTACTAGTGTTCTGTGAAGGCCAAAGTTAACTCAATGTAATAATTGACATTTTACCATTTTACCACACCCAAAGTACAAAAACTACGAACATAAGAAAACAGTCTCATAAGAGCCACATTTTACCACCACAAAGCAAACCAAAATGCACTTAAAATCATAATGCACATACCAAAGCTTAACACATCTATTTACCCTTTAGTCATTAGCCAGATGATTTTAACACAAGCGCCATTCATTCATTTATTCATTCAACCTTTATTTAAAGTTATTGGAGGAATCATTGAGGGGGACCCTCATTAAGAATGACGCCAAGATAACACCATAGAATATGAAAATAAATAAAAACATAAATAGCCTGAACAGAGAAACTAGATCTGTCACCATGTGCATTCTTGGAAGTATACGCACGCTGTTGCACAAGCAAGCTCGCCTGATGCGTAATTATCAATGAGCATTATAGCATGCTAATGCTAGCAAGGCTTACTAGCAAACACGCTATGCTTTGGAGAGGATCTTATGTAGTTGCCATTCCCAATGACTATTAGTCGTTGGCAACTGCATAAGAATCAAGCATAATTGATTAATGACCATGACCAGGTTGTGAATCGTACAAAACTGCTGTTAAAGCATATTTTTATTCTCTGTTTGGTTATTTGGCCATCCCAACTCAACCCCGGAACGAGGCCTTGTTTCCTCAGACAGTAACTGTTGTTGCATCAATGGCTAGGCCTCATCCAAACAAAGATACCCCATCACTGCTGCAGCCCCTCAGTGTACACGTCACCGTGGTCGCTGCTGTGCAGCCCGCACGTAGGCACCAACAAAGACACACCAGTCTTCTGCCCGAATTATGCGTCAACTGAGAGAAGCCATGGCCCTCTACAAAAACTGAAAATGTGTATGTCGTTTGAGGAGGAATAATGCATCATCTAAACTAGCGTATTCCACGGAGTACAGAAGCTCGGTTGAAGAGGCTAGGAAGTGGAATTGTTCTGAGGATGACCCAGAGTCAAACCTCTGACGCCATAGAGGCGACTGTGAAGGCTACCCTGGAATGCACCAGTCAGCAGAGTCCATAAAGGGCTCTTTTCACTGGTCTTACACCCCGCTGTTGACCTTGTGATTGGACATGCGTTCTGCTGGAAGCATTGCTTTCTGGCTTCGGCTTGTCTCGCAGTTCGAATTAACTGGGTGACGTCATCTTGGACGACCAATGTCACTTCCTGACTTTGAGAGTGAGAAACAGGGGTGGGAATCTTTCGGAATCTCACCATTTGTTTAGATTCTGATCATTGGGATCAAAGTTCAGTTCAAAAATGATTCATGATTCGAACAAGAATCAAGAATCAAGAATCAAGCACATTTTCTAACTTCATAAGGTTCTACTTGTTTCTGGAACACTGCATTGCCCCTTGCCCCTCCAAATCCATATTCCGGCTGGGCCGGGATGTGACTTGTGCTTCTCAGCTCTATCCCCGTCCCTGCTTCCCCCCAGATACAAAGACACAAGGCCCTAGGTGAGACACCAGCCAGCCCCTAGGTGAGACACCAGCCAGCCCCTAGGTCAGACACCAGCCAGCCCCTTGATCAGACACCAGCCAGCCCCTTGATCAGACACCGGCCCCTAGGTCAGACACAGATCATCCCCTATGTCATACACCAGGCCCTAGGCCAGACATCAGACCCTAGGTCAGACACAGATCATCCCCTATGTAATACACCAGGCCCTAGGCCAGACATCAGACCCTTGGTCAGACACAGATCATCCCCTATGTAATACACCAGGCCCAAGGCCAGACATCAGGTCAGACACAGATCATCCCCTATGTCATACACCAGGCCCTAGGCCAGACATCAGACCCTAGGTCAGACACCGGCCAGCCACTTGGCCAGATATCAGAACCTAGTTCAGACACCGGCCCCTGGGTCAGACACCGGCCCCTGGGTCAGACACAGGCCAGCCCATGGTCAGACACCAGGCCCTAAACTTAATAGATAACCTCGTCACTGAAAGAGATTTTCACCGCCAATAGTGAAGACAACAATTCCAATGATCCCATGCTATCTACTGACTTTGTCAAAATACAATATTTATATTTGCGAGGCGTGTATGCGGTCTGTATATGTGGTGGGTATAATTATGCTGTGTGTAAATGCAATGTGAGTGTGTGTACACGGTGTGTATGTGGTGTGCGTATATGTGATTCCACAATAAGCAACTAATTAAAAAAATGCACGTATGTAAAACCGTATGTTGATATTAGGCATATGCACACGTCCAGGCATGGTTTTGAAACATAATTTGTTCAGAGCCATCACAGATGTGAGTTGATCACAGATGGCTTTAGCATGGAATAAAGACAGTTTCATATCAACCTGGACCTAGATTTATACTAAACCAATGCTCTGTTAGGGGCACTATGATGTGTCCAAAACGTCTGTTTGTCAATACAGCCTGGCATGCATCCATCTACAGATATTATACATGGAAGAAACATGAGTGACTTCATAGAAGCGATATCAGCAGATAGATCAATTGCAAGATCAAATCCACTCGTCATTATTTCCTCTGAGCGTGCAAACTCGCTCTGCAGTAAGACGTTTCAGTCATCATGGCACCAAGAGGAGACCACAGACCTTCACCTTGTGGTGTGAGGTGAGGTGACTCAGGGTCCTCTTGGTGGTTTCAGTTGTGTTTCTTTTTCATGGGTTAATCCTTTATGTTTTGTTCCTTTGATATGTTTTCGTGGTTTTGTTTGATTCCGTCCTGTTTGCCAACTGAAAAACGTTTAATTGGGTTAGTAATTTGTAATTTAAATTAGGGGACTGAAAAGCACGGATATTTTTAACGATGAAACAAGTGATTTAAAGGGCTACACTACATGTTGGGTGAGGCTAGCTCCTGGATTTGACAGGGTTCACTGGCAACTAGAAACGAATGAAACTCAAAATAACTGACAACTATCTTATGAGCTCAGAGGAGCAGAAAGCACCGCAGACACCACGACCCTCCCGTCTGCAGGACTGATGCTTTCCTCTCATGACCAACATGCATGTCAGCTAGAGAGATGACGCTACGACCATCCTTAATGTTGTTGATCAGAGACCCACCCAATACTCCAGAAAAGGTCATCATATAACATATTAAATGATATTATAATCAAAGATAATGTCACGCCATGGCGACGAGGTGCAGAGCATACAGAGTCCTGACCTGCTGGCCGTGTTGACGTGAGGCGGATCATCACAGTCTGAAGCACAAACTCCCCAACATCTCACTAAATACCACGTCAATAAACCTAACCTTAATTATCGGCTAGCCATTGCTTTATTGTTGTTTTATCATCGCATTATCGTTGCTTTATCATTGCGTTATCGTTGTAAACGAACTTCTGCCCATGTTGTCGTACTGTCAGACTGTTCGTTCAGGAAGTAGTCTGAGCCCGACTCTGAGATCATCTGAGATAAACCACGACCATATGTTCACGATTCACATGATCCGCTACGGAGTAACCTGGCAGTACATCACATATACATACCAGCTCATTGTGTCTGTATGGCTTTAATCCCGTTTCATTCAGCGGTTTGAATTTCTTCGGTGGACTTCATCCCATTTCACTAGTCAACAGTTTATTAAAGAACCGGAAGTCGGAAGCTCCTCCGCTCAGGTTCCGGTAGGGAAGTCTACTGTCGGGTCACAGGGGCCAGCCAGGAGGTCAGAAGCAAATGGTCAGAAGGTACTCAGGTAAGGGATGTCCATAGGGTCTATAACTATACCATACATATAAAATAATAGCATGTATTATATTTATTTTATTTTTATTTAATATTTTCATTTTACATATATGATCTTAAATGCATTTTCATTTTATAAGGGATTATTGGTCATACTATTTTCCCCTTCCTTACTTTCATAGAAATAACAAAACAGACAAAATAAACCGAACTGTCCCATAAAAGGGGAGCGCCATTGTGACATCTCTATGTCACAATGGTGAATTTGTGTTTATTACAATATTCACTTAGTAAAAGTAGTACCTTATTATAAGGCATAGAAGACAAAACATGAAATAGGCAAGAG
The DNA here is from genome assembly GCA_027123545.1 of Trisopterus esmarkii. NCBI lineage: Eukaryota > Metazoa > Chordata > Actinopteri > Gadiformes > Gadidae > Trisopterus > Trisopterus esmarkii. The sequence goes on along the minus strand of JAOPJL010000141.1, from coordinate 15,440,217 downwards.
ACATTCACAGCATTTCAAGACAACAGAACAGTGTGTATCACCAGTACATTGTGAAGCATATGCCCATTGTAAAACAATGGGACTTTTTTCATGCACAACGAAACAAGAACCTTAATGAACTCGAAGGTTGGGCGTTGGTACAATTACCGCGCAGATGCAAAGAAATATACTGCATTCAATGGAAGGAAAACGGAACACGCATAATATTAATTCTACAGTAGGCCCGCTGTCTCTATTGAACACAGTCTACAATGCCATCATAATCTACACAAGTGAGTCGTGTGTTACGTATTTTACGTTTCCAAATGCCTTTTGTATACAATAACTCTGTTTAATGGCCAAAAGGCCAAATCCACAGACTATGTCTAACTAGTGCAGACTAACAGTGTGACTTCAGCTGTTTGCTGACTGAGATCATATTTATTATTTGCTGCTTCTGTGCAAGTGCAAGTGAGTTCTGAGTGTATTTTGTTCTTGATCATCCAACCCTGCAATCTAAATTGGCACAAAGATGGTGAAAAAATGTTGGCTTGGATCCAACGTTGAAGCAAAGAACAAGAATGGGGCCCTAATTCCTATTAAAAAGCATTTAGCCTAGTTACCTAGATTTGGACAAAAGGATGCCAACCAGATATTATGAGGTAAATAGAGTACTTTTTGAAAGAACCTGCATTTATCTTTATAGAAATTATTATAAATTATTAGGCTTATTCAAATCATTATTAATTCTTCAACACATTATCTTTCCAGAATACGGTGATTTTTACAGATTGGATGACGATTCAAAATGAATGGTATGGCGGTGAATTGGCGACAATATTGACATTTTCATTACGTCACGCAAAGGGAAACAATGTGACAGACAGGTAGTGACACCAGATTAGTATATTGTCAGTGGGGATGTGCTTGAATCCCTGGTCACAAAGGAACACACCGTTTTAAACTGCGAAGTGGAAACAAGAGTACAAATATAATATTTAGTTGATCAAATAGAGCCATATCCCAAATCCCAGAATCTGAAAGGCTGTATTCCAATATTTAATTTCACCTATCACCTTTTCACTTTACATCACAGATATTAGAGAAGATGGCTCCTGCAATAATGATTATAAGTTTATAGCTCAATAATAATAACAGCTAGTACATAATAGCCTGCATAATCAAGAAAGGATGGGCAATGTTTTAATGAACTAATGTCTAATTACCATGATATTCTAATTTCATCACCACAGTATAGCATATATGGCTGCTTCTTTTTTCTCTGTGGTGAGAACAACAGTATCCTTTCCTCCCGCTGTACAAAATTAATTCAGAATCACGTGTCTAATATTTTACATTTAGATATATTTAGATATGGGAACGTTTCAACCGTTTCCAAGGGTGCACAGAGATCTGCTCTTTCAGCGGAAGACCAGCAGAGGAACATGGACTAACTGACTAATCAGGAGCAAATTGTATAAATCAGTGGACATGTGCCAGGCAGCGCAGCCCTGCACCGTGCTGGGGATGGGAGGAAGCTCTGAATGAAACGCGCCAGCAGAATGGCCTCAGTAGAGCCACTCTTTTGGCCTTTGCCTCTGTCGATTGACATCATCTGTTTGTTTGACTGCCATGTAAACTGAACAGGAAACTATATTTTCTCTAGTGCACGATAGCATAACAATGCGACTACAGTTTCTTTGTCTCAAATCTGGCAAACAATTTTGAACCTTACAAAGAGCCCCCATACAGAAGAAAAGGAAAACACACGGTTCATGCACAAAATGCAGCCATTTTGCCAAGATGGAGAGAGGAATGTGTCGTAAGAGAAAATATGGCATTTTATAGAATTAGAGCACTAATGCCTAAGTATCCAATCGATGATGGCAACAATACATGCTGTTAAATCTCCATGCCATATGCCACATCGATTTGAATCAATGTCTGTATTATATAAAATATTTTTCAGTATGTCATTATATCTAGTCAACTTAACTCTCTGAAAGGATAGCACAATAATACAATAATATGAAACAACCTAAGGTATCTAATCTTACAAGGACATTCATGAAGAAGAACCTTTATTATTATTTATACTATACAATTTTTATTATTATTATGTTGAATTCCAATGGTTTAATATTAGGTCTTTGTGATTTGAATAAATGCATGTCATTTGGAGTCTTTCTTTTGAAAACAGTTGGGATAGATCAATTAATGAAAAAACAGACTCCAACCCAAATGGAAATACACAAGATGCTGAAAAACGTTTTCTGTTTATTCAGAGAACACATTAGTGCTTTCTCAAACCACTCACTACATTGAATTGAACAGAAGGTACAAATTATATTATTATTTTCTTAAACGGAAGATAACACACCTTATTTGGCACCGTCCCAATGCTGAAGACACATGAGCACAATGTATTCTGCATTATAACACATTACTACGAGGTCTAAGACACTTTTTTTTTGCAAAAGCATTCAGTCAATTGAAAATGATTAGTTGATGCAGACATGTGTATTTACATAGTATGCATGAGGGCATGCACATCAATGCATCGTTTAATACTCAGTCTCGGTGCATCTGACAGTATGGGTACAAAAAGTTCTGACGGTTGCCTGCATCCATGGGTGTACACTGTACAAAAATAGCAACCCTTTAGTATACAACCCGATCTATCCATATTGTAAAAAACTGAATTTAGCTTTCAAAACCTCTCCCCCTGGCCTGTGTGCATCTGTTGGTGGCTGAAATTAAGTGGTTTTAGTCCTTTAGCTTGGTGCCTTGCCAAGCAATGTAAAGCACAGACAAAATACTTTATTCATCAAATGCTTTTGCTCCTTTTTTTTATCTTAACTTTCATATATTGACAGATATTTCAGTATTTCCGGCTTTTCTCTTGTGAGCTCTCAGTATATCAAGAATGAAAGGTATATGTCCTGAATATTTTGTGCCTTTAATATTGCTCAACTGAAAAAAACACGAAGACATCTAAAACGTAACAAAATAGGTGCAGTTGAAAACATTTGATAATCTGGCACCACCACTTAAGCCACCATATAAAATATAAAAGTCAACATAACCTCAAAGAACGACAGAAATTATGCTTTTGCGAATGTAAATATCAGTATTGGCAATAGAAGTGATTAACGCAGGTGTGCTTGCTTTGTAGTTTAGGTTAAAGTGACAACACATATGTCCATCCTCCAAATAACTATAATCTATTACACCTCTGTCTAAATCTAACTAGAATTATGCAGATAAAGAACTTTGCTTTTCAGTAAATTATTTGACTCCATTTTCCCTCTTAGACAACATGGTGCTAAATTGATATCTCTATTATGTTTGGCAAATGTCAGGCACAATTATGAGACCGCGGTTGGCTGTATTATCACAATGCATTTGGCACATTCATTTGAAAAAAATAACATTCAAATATAAAAAAATACTACACAAAACAACAAAAGACAGTCAAGTGCCACCAATAACAGTACACAAATATAACAAAATGTACTTTCAAACGAGCCAATAAAATTAACACACACACACACACACACACACCCCAGGAAACTCACCCTTTTTCTAAGCTCATAATATTTTTCTGTATTTCTACCACCATGTGGGACTCAGTCCTCCTCCGACGTTGAAATGGTGTATCACCGTACAGATGTGGTGACCTGGGAAGGGGGCACCCAGAGCCACGTGTGCGGACAGCTGTGCTATGGGGGCTGCGGGACAGCTCGAGGAGGGAAGCAGTCAGCACCAACAATCAAAGGAATCCCACCTGCAACTCAGGACCTCCATCTCAGAACAGAACTAAAAACCAGGGTAGTAAAGATCAAAACAAATCAACGCTTCATCTCCTAGTGAACTGCATCCCTCTCTCTGCATATGTCTCTTTGAAAAAAGGGGGTCAGGCGGAGGGTCCAGTCTACGCACAGGTAGTCACGGCCATGATGTTGCCACTGCTGGGCCCCCCGTTGCCACACGAGCTGGGGGGGGAGCTGTGGCTGCCGGCCGCCCCGCTGCCCTTGTCGGCCTGCTTCTTGTCCTTCTGTTTCAGGTGCACCTTGGCGTGTCTCTTGCGCTCGTCGCTCCTGGCGAACTTGCGTCCACAGAACTCACAGGAAAAGGGCTTCTCGCCCGTGTGCGTGCGGATGTGCGTGGTCAGGTGGTCGCTGCGGCTGAAAGAGCGCATGCATATCCTGCACTGGAAGGGCTTGTGGCCCGTGTGGATGCGGAGGTGACGCGTCAGCTCGTCGGAGCGGGAGAAGCGCCGGTCGCAGTTCTCGGCCGGGCAGGCGTGCGGCCGCTCGTGGACGGGCGTCTTGCTGGGCCGGTTGGGGTACTTCCGCGGCCGGATGGGCTTGAGCGTGAGGGTCTGCGGGGGGCCGTGGTGCTGGGGAGCGTGCTGCTGGCCCCCCATGAAGCCCGGGTGGATCTGCTGCTTGTCTTTGAACGCCCGGATGGTCTCCAGGGGCGTGATGGGCGGGGGGTTGACCCGGATGGGGTCCATGGTCTGGAAGGGCTTGTGCTCCATCACCCCCACGTCGCCCTGGTGGTGGAAGAGGTTGTAGTCGGGGATCATGGAGAACAGGCTGCCGTCCATGGAGGGCTTGGAGGCCGAGTGGTACTCGTTGCCCGGGTAGGCCAGCGCCGTGCTGGTGGCGGGGCTGTGGTGGAAGGAGACCTGCTCCTGGTACAGGTCGCTGCAGGTGGAGTAGGCGGGCAGCGGCGGGCCGTAGACCTGCTCCATGTCCGCCGGCTGGCCGCCCATGTTGGCCGCCGAGGAGGAGGTCTGCGTGGCGGCGCCGCCCGGCGACGGGGACACGCCCAGGATGCCGGCGCTGACCAGGCTGATGATGTTGTTGTCGGAGCACCAGCCCGAGCCACCCAGGCCCCCTGAGGGGGGGGTGTCGAAGGCGAACTTGCCCAGGTAGGTGACGGTCTGCCCGCTGCGGTTGGACTGGAAGCTGGAGCCGTACTGGATCTCGGCGCTGCCCTTCTCGCTGCCCATGCCCAGGTCCATGATGTTGTCTGG
>JAOPJL010000141.1:15353555-15367923 GCA_027123545.1 Trisopterus esmarkii | reverse complement strand
CAATCTATCTACAGAGTACCTATTCAAGTTCAATCTATCTACTGAGTACCTATTCAAGTTCAATCTATCTACTGTGTACCTATTCAAGTTCAATCTATCTACTGAGTACAAATTCAAGTTAAATTGATCCGTGCAAAATTTGGTTACCTGAAACACTGAGGGTGCATCAGGTGAGGGAGATATTAGGCTACAGTATACGTTAGAGAAGTAGAGAGAGAGCTTATTCAAGGGGTGCGTTCCAACACTCTTTGTTTACACTTATCGTTTACACTTTATTACTGGACACTGACAACGCACAATGGGTGTAATACGAAATGCAAAGCTGGCCAGGGAAACGTTTTGGTAGGTCTGAAACCCTAGCATAAAACGTATGGTGTATATAATATATAGTATGGAAATTGCATATTATAAAATATATACCATACGTTTTGGTAGGTCTGAAACCCTAGTATAAACGTATGGTATATATATATATATATATATAATATATAGTATGGAAATTGCATATTATTAAAGGGGAAGGAATACACTATGGGCCAGTGAATGATTGATCATTTTATGTAGAATAAGGTTTCACTTTGATAGCATATATATATATATATATATATTTAATATAATATATATTTTGGCATAATAATATTATTTACATTGTTATCCTCAGGGCTAGGGAGGTGAGGGGGAGGTACGGAGGGGTCTGATGTTGTGTGGTGTGTAACATTCTTTACAACGGAATAGCTCGTAGCGTGAACGGCACACGCCCTAGGCGTGTCTCACCTGCCATATGCAAAGCGCCGGTCCTTGTGGTGGTCCCCAAACGTGTCCCAGAGGCGGAGGGACACGCTGACGTCGTCGACCACGTCCCGGGAGCGCTCCAGTACCTCACAGGGATCACACGGAGGAACTCAGCAGCTGGCCGCCGCCTCAGAAGGCTAGCGTGAATCATGCGTTCACAAGTCGACTTACAATGACACACAATGAGTCACATGTTTAATCGGAGGAAATGAGGTGGCCGGGTCACCGACGCACTGTCCTGGCAGGCACTGGGTCTCGCAGCGTCACCCAGGTTTGACCTGCCAGACCTGTGGTAGCCTACATGTCATTCCCCTGCACATTCGGTCACAAAAGCTCCTACAAAATATCAGACAGAAGATGGGAGGGATGGGTCGGGCTACTCACCTCCTGGCACACTCGGTACTGGTCGATGGCCCAGACCGTGGGCACGTGCGTGGCCAGCAGCTGGTACTGCGTCAGGGTGGCGTTGCAGGCGCGGGCGCAGATGAGGCGGGTCTTCCCCACCGCGTTGTCCCCGACGACCACACATTTGATGGTCTCGACGTTGGGCCTCTCATAGTCCATATCAGAAACGGTCGGGTGAGGTCTGTCCCGAAGACAGAGAGCCCAAGATTAGGTTTAGAGCTCACTCTGCATAACCCCCCCCAACCCTTCTTACGCACTTATTGTATGTTGTACGTCCTTGCACTTAAAAATAGTACTTCGCATTGTGTAGCATCTGGTCCTAGCTATCTTTGTTGTATAATGGGAATGGTTTAACCTAACAATTGTTAGTACTTGGGACTTGGTTCTATGAACATCCTATCTCTTGCTTCTGACAAAAAAAACATGCAATTTAAATGCATGTTTAGAGAAGCAACAGCCCAGAGAACACATCAGCTACATCAGCATGATGTGGTCCTTTAAGGACACGGCTTCACCTTCTAACTGAGCAGCAGGAGGAATATCGATATGGAGGTTGTCATGTCCCTGTTCCTCGTTACATCTGCAGAGATATTAATGTTATCGGACCGTAGTGCCCTTGCCCCTTCAGAAGTGCCAATCCCTGATCTTGAATTAAGAAATCCACATGCCCCTTCGGATAAAAAAAGAAATAGCATATATGTTTTAATTTGAATGGTAATAGACCGCGTGAATAAAAGATATGGCATATTGCGGCCAAACTTACATACAAAATATAGATGATTCTTTATAATAAAAAAGATATTTCACATAGATACATATTTTATTGTGTTGAATATATCGTTTTCATGTCATTCAAGGTTATAGTTATGGGCTACATTTGATGTGGAAAGAATTGGGGGCTTGGATGAGAATAGAAACTCCTCTTGAAGTTATTCTCAAAAATGCCCACGTTGCAGCCTTTTACATAATCTGGGTCATTTTTACTGTGTCATCAATATCATATACTGTGCATCTGGGCAGCCTTAGCTAAAACATGTTAACATCATCATTAACATTACCAAAATAAATCCAGCAATGGAATTGTGAGTGCATCCAAAGCAAAAGGAAATGGAGTCTGGTGATTATTTTGGTCCAGACTGGTTTCCAAGGGAACTGCAGCCTCGATCCATACGTGACATGAAATGCCAGGCAGTGCTGCGTAATATTCTGCGCTCTTCACAACGCATGCATCATACCGATCTTCTTTTGAGTGTTTAAAAGCCTTGGCTGACAGTGGGCCAGCACATGTGTATGGATAAGAGGCATGCTTTTAAGAGGCATATTACCAGATCAATCTTTCTGACTATTGCAGAGTTAAGTCGTAAAGGTTCGTGTTCACACAACAGCACTGCTTCTCACGGCACTATCAGCAATTCACTCGGTGAATCCATGTAATAAGGCTATTTAATAGGTCAATATTAGAAAGATGAACAATGACCAATCAAATAAACTAAAGTGGGTCTTTCATGTTAGGGACAGTGACACAGTTGTGTAAACCCTTATTCGGAAAGCCACTCACAAAATGTGCCCGACAGCTTTCAGCTGCAATTCATTAAGTGCAGTTTACAGACCGGCTGGATCTCAGCTTCACGGCAACAGTGCATGAATCTCCTGAACCGTTCGGCCGAACCGAGCTGAGGTCTGGCTAATGCGCTGCCATAGGTTCGAGACCCCTTCACTATCGCTGATCTCCCCCCGCTACATTGTGGATTTCTTCAAATCTACTGCGGTTACAAAAACACTATCACGAGGATTTAGAAACCGTTGTCCTATGGACAACACATGAACCCTTCTGCACAGCTGCAGAGTTAACTGGCCTACAAAACAAACATAGAATGATGCGTAAGGAAGCGACTGTTCACTACACGTTATGCAACGTTCAGCCAGAGGCTGCACACTGGATCTCAATCTTCATGGAGATGTCTGTACTCCTCGCAGACCAGTTCAGGTTCCCAGGAAGCAGGAGGAAGGAGGAAGGAGACGCTCTTACCGCAGCATGAGGAAGTGGTGCAGCGGATGGGAGGACGGACTGGAGGCTGGACTGGAGGAGAGGGGCTCCACGGGGGGCGGCAGACACCTGGCGGCTGCTCGGGCTGATCATCTTCGACGACGGTCAGGAGGCGCGGGAACCGGCGGACCACTGCGATGTTTCCAGTCAGCAGAAATACGAAGACCAACCAGAAAACGCAACGGAGGCGAGCCGAGGCCTCTGTCCTCAGAGCTGCAGAGATGCAGCTGTGAGCGCGGCGCGCGGCCCCGCGGACCTCCTCCCGGTCACCTGGCCCACGTGGCTCATAGCGGGCACGCGCGCCTAAAGAACCCCCACTTTTCACGTCTCATGACCCTATAACACAGTTTTATGATCATATAACATGTCCCAGTCCACACAAGGCGACTCAGACACTGTCATCATGTGCCCCTTTTAAATTACACTATCTTTTAAATTTATTTTTTATTTATAAATTATGTATCAATGTGACTATATGCCTTATGATACAATGTACAGATAATGGCAGATTACTGACATCGTTAGAGTTCACCCTTGTTTGTCTAATTTCTTCGTCGCTGTCCTTTATGCAGTCCGGATTCAATTACCTCAACATGATTACATTATTATATCCACCTAAGCAGACCTGTTCAGAATAATTTAATCTGCAATAGCAGTAGTAGCATATGTTCTATAATCCCCACTTGTGTGTGTAAAATGTCTCTGTACAAGATGTCGAGTAAAACACAGTCCGTATTTCTATAGTTGGTGTGCAGTAACACAGTGTGACCACCACTGGGTCAGTGGTTATCAGAGGGAATAAACACACAGCTAAAGAGCTAATTGTTTAGCTTTAAACAAACAGTCTATGGTAACTTATTCCCATCAATACCGAGGGAGCAGAACTAAACAGGAAGTATTGCTTTAACCTTCAGCAGCTGCACAGTTAGAGAGCCCTCATTGGTCAATTTATGTTGTTGTCAAGGTTAGGCATTATTAGACATTAATAGACATATAAATATATATATATATATATATATATACACTAAAAGAGTCAAAGGAAAAATTGGAAACACCGTAGAATCCAGGGCAGTGACCCAATGTGAATCAGTCGATCAGTCCATGATGTTTAGTGGCGGTAGCAGAGTAAAGTGCTGCCTTTAAACTCCGAGAACCCATGTTCCATCAAGTATTGTGATCCCAGAGAGGCGAGGGTTACTCCATCCACCAAGCATCCGTTCCTACAGGCACACCGAGGAGTAAAGATGCGGTCACCCGTCACCTCACCCTGAATCACAGCTAGTTAGCTTGCTGCGACCTCCACTGACCTTTGACAAGTATATTATTGTAATTATTTAAATGCATTTACATAGTATGACTCATGGACAAGGGTCACTACAGGGCTTCACAAGCGTAGAAGAAATTAAATATAATACAATGCTCCTCACAAACAGGTCATTGAGACAAGGTACAGTACAACCAGCACAGTGCAGGCAGAAAGCCTGCCTGGAATGATGATTCAGGCGGTTATTTTAAAGGTGTGCACGAGTTCACATTACTTACAAGAGAGTGTGTTGACAGTAGGGGGAGGGAGAGGGAGAGGGAGAGAGGGAGAGAGGGAGAGAGAAAGAGTGGGAGAGTCAGAGACAAAGAGAGAGAGGGAGGGGGAGAGGGAGAGACAGAGAGGGAGTGCGTTGACAGTAGCGGGCAAGAGGGCGAGACAGAGAGGGAGAGGGAGAGAGGGTAAGGGTTCGCAGATTAAGATTCACTGCTCCAAAAGCACGATCACCACTAGTTTGGGTGGGGTTCTAGGGTAGTAGGTGTTACCTCAGAGTCCAATAGGCAGGGTGTATGGGTGTATGGGCTTATGGGTGTATGGGCTTATGGGCTTATGGGTGTTTTGGCTTATGGGCTTATGGGTGTATGGGTGTATGGGTGTATGGGTTTATAGGTGTATGGGCTTATGGGCGTATGGGTGTATGGGTGTATGGGCTTATAGGTGTAAGGGTGTATGGGTGTATGGGCTTATAGGTGTATGGGTGTATGGGCTTATGGGTGTATATTTGGATGTATGGATGTATTGGTGTATGGAATATGGGTGCACTCATTCCAAAATGTAAAAGGAGGCTTGACCGTGCAGGAGTGAGTGAGGTCCAGGATTTTGAACTCAGGGAATGAGAGAAGGGGAAATATTTGCTCTTCTGCAAGTCCTTGACAGAAGTCTTGAGGCAGCATTTTGAATTGTTTCTAAAAGGCCCAGCAACTTTGAGACAGGTAAAACGGGCATTACAGTAATGGAAACACTACGGAACAAAAGCATGAATATGCATTTAGATGTAGTTTTTGTCTCAAAAGACCTGAGCCTGAAGATGTTCTAAGATGTAAATAGCAGGAGCAGCTCAACAACCAGACATGAACACATCAAAATGATGCATAGTAATTGTAGTAAAGTAACTAAGGTTTGAGCAGGAGGAAGAGAATTGGAATCAATGCTCTGTCTTATCAGACCTTCTGTCTTATCTGCCTTTAAGTGAAGAAAATTGCCAGCCATCCACGTCCATCCAACAGTTCAGGGTTTTCTCTAAATAACAAAAAACTTTTCATTATTACACAGGATTAGATGTTATAATCCCTTGTGCCAAAATCCAAGGAGAACCCATATTCAGAAGCCCCTGCCCAAACTAACCTTACAAGCATGCTGGCCACTAAGCTACCAACCAATGGTGAAAAACACAAGACAAATAGCCCTTATAGCAAATAGCTCTTTCACCGATGTTTCCCAGTTCAGACAGAAAGCTAGTAGCAGATCTAGCCACGAACCCCCCCTTTCATTAGGCCTTAGTCGCATACTCCAACCTCGCTGTGCTGCTCCAGCCATTTCAGCATATTCCGCTTTCTTAAGCTCATTGGCTTCTTCAACTTCGTCTTCCCAAGGAACAGTAAGTTCAATGAAATAAACCATCTTCTCCAAGTCCAACCACAATAGCATATCCGGTCTTAGCCTAGTGGTAACAATATGTGGAGGTACACTCATCTGCTGATCCGCCATCATTTCCCAGGCTCCTCCGCTACTTAGCTGCCCGGCTCTGTGCCTACCTCTAAGTGGTCAAGCCTTTCCCCCCTGACGTACAAAGTTAATTTGCCTACCCTCTTTTCTAGTGGCTGAAGAATTAACTTCTCTCCGTTTATCATCAACAGCCGCTGCCAAACATTTCAATACCTGGTTGTGACACCAGGTACATCGCCCCTGGGAGAGACTGACCTTGCATTCTGATAAGATATGGGGGAGGCTGTCAAAGTGTCACAAACACAATGTCTCATCCTCACCAAATCATTATTTAAGTTCTGGGGAGATGGGAGCACATCATATGTAGCACCTATCATAAATCTGATCTTGCTAGCCTCCATGCTCCATAGATCTCTAAATTTGATCTTCTTCTTCTCCACTCCCTCCCAGTTCACCCACTGCCCTTGTTATGCCTGCGACACTGCCTTAGTACATCTTACAGTCTCCTCCTTTCTATGTATTTCTTCCACTTCCATTTTCCTATTTTCTCCCGCAGAAGCCTTACCCCGCAAGGGTTTTCCTGTGCCCCACCCTAAGCCCCCCTGCCCATGCTGAACATCGCCCATGATATCACTATGCGCTGATTGAGCTTTCCTTTCGTTAACTGTGGGTGCAACCCTCCTCACCACTGGGTCCTTGGACTGAGTAAGAGTAATTTCCAGTCTAACCTTAGCGCACTTAAATTCTTCTGTCAGACTAGATATTGGCAACTCTACAATGCCCTTCCCACACTGACTACGATGCTTAGGCAGCGTGGGACTCCAAGCCATTTTCTGACAAAAGAGTCATTTTTTCCATCCTTTCTACCTTTGACAGAGGAACTTCATAAACTGTCAATGCCCACATTAGCCGAGGCAATAAACCAAACTGCAGACACCACAACTTAAGCTTACCTGGCAGCCCTGACTTGTCTATTTTTGCAATACCTTGTCTAGTTTCCTGTCTCAAGTATTCAATCTGTGACTTAACACTGAGGCTTGCATCATACCACCTTCCCAGACTCTTCACTGGCTTCTCCAGAACTGTTAGCATCACCTCTTCATTAATAGCAAACTTCTTATCAACTACCTTCCCTTTAACGATTGAGAGACTCCTAGACTTACTTGGCTTCACCTTCATTCCACCCCATTGCAGATTGCTATTTAACTTATTCAGCAACTGATGCTGATGCTGATGCTGATGCATGGAGCAGTTGACGTCATGGTTGTCATGTCATCCATGAAGGCCCTAATTGGGGGGTGTGGCCCTCCCTGCAACTTCTCCCTACCCACTACCCACTTTGAGGCCATTGTGAAAGCGAGTGGGGAGATTGTACATCCTGCCATGATTCCTATCTCGAGCTGTTGCCACCCTGTGGGGTACCAGGATGTGCCACTGAGTCCCTCTCTTTGGGAATAAATATTCCCCCAGCCCTACGCCATGCCTTGGGAATACTCTGCTTTTTCCAAACAATTTTCATTAGTTTCCATAAGTGGGAAGAACCATCTCTTTGAACCTCTCCCTGTCTTTGTGCACTCCCTCCAAGTATTCCTCAAGCTTCTGCTAAGGTTCCATGAGGCTACCACTCTTCTGCCTATCAAATAATGACTTAACAAATTTAAATGGTGCTTTATAAAATGCTAATCTAGCTTGCCATTTCTTCTTTCTATTTTTCTTAATATTTTCTTCTCTTCTTAGCACTGCCAACCGCTCCCTCCCATCTGCCTGTAGACAATCAATACCTTCCTTCTCGTCATCTGTACCTTTTCTCCACTGCTTCTTATGCTGCCTCCTCTCCTGGTTGAGTCTATCTATCTCTTGCTGGCACCTAGATTTGATAGTTTCGTCCTTTTCCTATTAACATCTTCCCATGTCCTACCTTCCGCGCCTGGCCACCTACCATGGAAGCTACTGTTGTAGTAAGTTAAACCCTAATCCGTGATTGTTTACACAAGGATCTGATAACTTGTCGGTTGAGTTAGGACCTCCGTCCAGGGTCCAGTCGTAATGTGCTCTGAGCTGCGAGGGTGAGGACTCACTCTTTAAATTAGATGGTCATTACACCATCAGCTACAAAGGTGTCATGGCTGCGTGTTCCACAGAAACCAAAGTGCCCTTCTCTCTGGAGCCCTACCACGTCTCCACCGAGCTGGGCTTTGTCCTCCCAGCACCATTGGTAGGTAGACGTCCCAAGACCTATTGTTTGTTTTTCAGTTGGACTCATGAGCTGTGTATTTTCTCTATGTTAAAGTACACAAGTACTGAAGAAACTTCTCTTGAATTGCAGTCAAATATTTTTCTCCATCAACACATCCAGAGCAGGTGTTCTGATTGAATATATCATATTTCATAAAACAGTTAGATTTACATACATGAATAGGTCTACATACATATATGGATTGACATATCGTTATCCTGATAGCATAATTGTCAAAGTCATATTTTGACCAAATTGTGATATCATACCTAACTCTACTCTCCTAATGCTGCCAATTCACTGTGCCTTATTAGCTTCATCCTCAGCCAATCAGAGTGCTTTTTACATTTAATTTGATTAGGCCTTTTTAACTCTAAATTCAAGATGAACATTAAAATATGATATATAATGATATATACACATACACATAAATGGATTATGTGCATATGCAACGCTATGAAAGCTATTTACATAATTGTTTTGACACACATACTTGCATATTCACATCTAAAAGCAAGAGCTGCCAGGGTATTACAAACCATGGATGGACATCGCCTTCCAAGTCTCAGATCTGGTGCAGTCCCACACACTGCGTTCACGGATTGACAAGGTAAGTCAAACTGTATCTGTAGTGTTAAACTGTATCTGTAGCATTAAACTGTATCTGTCGTATTAAACAGTATTTGTAGTGTAAAACTGTATCTGTAGTATCAAACTGTATGTCTAGGGCTAAACTGTATCTGTAGTGTTAAACTGTATCTGTCATATTAAACTGAATCTGTGGTGTTAAACTGTATCTGCAGTGTTAAACTGTATCTGTCTTATTAAACTGTATCTGTCTTACTAAACTGTATCTGTTGTGTTAAAGTGTATCTGTAGTGTTAAAGTGTATCTGCAGTGTGAGTTGAGGCTGCCCCTCTGCCCCCAGATGCCCCTGCTCAGCGCTGAATACCTGCAGAGCCACCGGGAGCTGCGCTTGGCCCACCTAGCGCTCAGTGCTATGACCATGGGCTACGTGTGGCAGGAGGGGGAGGAGGGCACCATCCAGGTAACTGTGTGTGTGTGTGTGTGTGTGTGTGTGTGTGTGTGTGTGTCTATGTGTGTGTTTGTGTGTGTGTGCATGTGTTTCTTTTTCCTGAACAATCTCTTGTACTTATGTGGACATAACTACAATTGTCAAATATCAAATGTTTGTGTTTCGGTGTTCTGTGTGTGTGTGTGTGTGTGTGTGTGTGTGTGTGTGTGTGTGTGTGTGTGTGTGCCTGGATGTGATGTGTCAACGTTTATTGGACGTTTATTTACAAAATATAAAATATATATATATAATAATAATAATAATATATAAATATAAATATATTCCCATATATTTGACTTGCAGGTAAAAAAAAAGTTTAATTGCAACACAGGGGTCAACTTTTCTTTTCTACAGCTTTCTCGATGTGGGTCTGGATTTCCAGGCTAAGGGGAATGGGTTTCAATAAACAAACTTTGTTTAGATAGATGCACTTCAACATGTTATAACCGATATTACATGTACATTTGCATTGGCTTACAGCGCAAGCGTATAGCAAACAATCAAAACAAACCAGAGAGGGTAGATCTGGAAAACATTCTGTTTGTCTGACGTTCTTGTGTAGAAGCTGCCCCGGACCCTGGCTGTTCCTTTCTGGGAGGTGTCCCGGAGCCTGGGGCTGCCCCCCATCCTCACCCACGCAGACGCTGTGCTGGCCAACTGGAAGAAGAAAGACGTGGATGGGTGAGCCTCAGAGTTTCATAATGATGAGTCTGACCGAATGAAGAACCTAGATAACACTGAGCATTAAACATACCATCTCAGGCCGTCTTTGATGGACAGTGTACGTCAAAGAAGAAAGAAACTTCTGTTTGGTTATGGGTTATGGGTGAGGGACCATCGTGAATTCCCGGACATGCCAATGACAATGGCAATAAAAATTAAGAAAGAAAGAAGTGAAGGGCTTTGGATTTCACATCTATGTGCTATATTAACAGGGGGGTCAGCCTTACCGGCCCCCAAAGGGCCACAGGTGTTTTTTAAATTTGACCCCAACAAAGTTAAATAACCCTGTCACATTGCATCCATATTAAATTAAATATTGATGTCTTCTTTTTCATGTTGACCATCACGCAGACCGTTTATTATGGAGTAAGTATCTCAGATATTTCATCAACCAATCATCATGTTGCATATTCCAGCTGATCATTTGCTGTGGCCTTCTTAACTGCTGGTTAAGTGCTTGTAAGGTGAGGTGAGGTGTAGGTGAGGTGCTGGTTAGTGCTGGTGAGGTGCTGGTAAAGTGCTTGTTAGTGCTGTTAAGGTGCTGGTGAGGTGCTGTTAAGGTGCTGGTGAGGTGCTGTTGAGGTGCTGGTGAGGTGCTGGTAAAGTGCTGGTTAGTGCTGTTAAGGTGCTGGTGAGGTGCTGGTAAAGTGCTGGTTAGTGCTGTTAAGGTGCTGGTGAGGTGCTGGTAAAGTGCTGGTGAGGAGCTGTGAAGTGCTGGTGCGTGCTGCTGGCTGTTTGTGTTGAAAGGTTCCCTGTATGAGCAGAAACCTGGAGCTCTTGGTGAGCCTGCCCGGTGGAGACAGCGTCCACGGCTTCTTCATGGTCACTCTGCTGGTGGAGCTGGCAGCAGTTCCAGCTCTGAGGGTAAATATCGGAATCCTAAAATCTCTGTTGAAGAGGATGTGGAAATGTCAGTCTCAAACGTCCGGAACCTGGAAGAACAGCTTAAAATCTGTTAGTTGATCTCAAATGAAGCTTTATTTGATCTCAACATCTTGATTTTAAACCATCAAACCATGATTCAGTTAATACTAAAGAATATGTTAAATTGGCTATCCCAGGACAAAGGCATGAAGCAGCCTTGTTCTCGGCCCAGGCTGGTGAGGAAGAGGGGGTTAAGAAGGAGTGTCTATAGCGACTCATGGAGGTTTCTCTGGCGTCACAGATCATTCCCGCCTTGGTGAACGGCGTGCGGCGGGGAGACAGCGACGCGGTGGCGGATGCTCTGGAGGTCCTCCAGCAGACCCTGCAGGACATGAGGGACACCCTCAAGCTGCTGCACGGTAAGCCCGCCGGACAGCCCCTACACGGGACGTCGACACGTCTCCCTCACCTGCCAACACTAACGTTAAGTATTGCGTTGTTGACACAGTGTATGTGGAGCCGTCCATCTTCTACGGCATCATGAGGATTTATCTCTCTGGGTAAATATAGTCAACATTATGGTCATTTGTGTGTGTGTTTGTGTGTGTGTGTATGCACGGGTTTGTGTATGTGTGTGTATGCGTGTGTATGTGTGCACACGCATGGGTGTGCGCTTGTGTGTGTGCACATGCATTGGTGTATGTGCCTGTGTGTGTGTGTGTCTGTGTGTGTGTGTCTGTCTGTGTGTATGTGCCTGTGTGTATGTGTCTGTCTGTGTGTATGTGCCTGTGTGTATGTGCCTGTGTGTGTGTGTGTGTGTGTGTGTGTGTGCGTGTGTATGTGCCTGTGTGTGTGCGTGTGTGTGTGTGTGCGTGTATGTGCCTGTGTGTGTGTGTGTGCGTGTGTGTGTGTGTGCCTGTGTGTGTGTGTGTGTGTGTGTGTGCGTGTGTGTGTGTGTGCCTGTGTCCTGTGTATTCTAACGGACGGCCACTCACAGGTGGAAGGACAACCCCTGCATACCGCGGGGCCTGGTGTACGAGGGCGTGGGGCCCGAGGCGGTGGAGCTGTCCGGGGGCAGCGCGGCTCAGAGCAGCCTGCTGCACTGCTTCGACCAGCTGCTGGGGGTGCAGCACGAGACGGACAGCGGTGACACGTCTCTTTATATCTTTATATGTCAGTCAGAATAGAACAATGATCAAATAAAAAAATAGAATAATCATAATAATGATAACAAAGATAACAGTAATAATAACCTTTATTTATATGGCACTGTTAAAAAGAAGATACTTTACAAAGAATAAAAAAGAGAGCACGTACAGAAAAGTACAGAAAACAAATGTGCAATACAAAAATGAACATTAAGACGACTTTAAGAGAACCCCAGAATCAAAAGGCTGAAAAGGCCAGCATGAATTAAAAGTCTGCAAAAGCGTAGCTTTCAGAGAGGACACTGACGCTGGCCCACCTCCTCACAGGACTCTTCCTGACCCGCATGAGGGACTACATGCCCCCAGCCCACCGCCGTCTGATCCAGGACCTCTCGGCAGAGCCCTCCCTGAGGGACTTCGTCCAGGGTGGCGGCCACACCCGCCTGGGCCGCGCCTTCGAGCAGTGTGTGAGCCGGCTGGTGTCCCTGCGTAGCGACCACATCAACGTGGTCGGCCGCTTCATCAGCGTCCCCGCCGGCCAGGCCCGCCGGCTCCGCTCCCAGGGCCACACCGCGGGGGGGCCCCTGGGCCAGGCGCCCGTGGCCCTGGAGGAGAGGGGCACCGGGGGCTCGGGCATCATGACCTTCCTGAAGACGGTGAGGGACCGCACCGGAGACGCCAGACTACCGGGGAGGGGCGTGGTCCAGGAGGAGCAGGGACCCGGCTGTGATCTGGACCGCCTTTGAGGAGGAGCAGGGACACGGCTGTGAGCTGGACCGACTTTGAGGAGGAGCAGGGACACGGCTGTGATCTGGACAGACATTAGGATTTTTTAATTATTTAATTCCTTGTACACCTACTATCAACATGAATAATGGTGTTGTATTAAGTTTTAGTTTCACATTTCATTAATAGGATACATTTTTCTGGATAGCTGTTGTTGTTAACATCCATTGATTATTTACAGTCTTAGTCCTTTAGTGACAGATTTGTAAGTCCCTGTCGTGAATTTAATGAATACATTAAAGCTACACACAGAAGCAAAACATTAAAGTGATTATGAAAGTAAAGATGTTCACTATGGACTGGATACAAACTGATAGCTGTGCAGGTACAGTGTACAGTATATATCGTCATCATCAATACTCCCTCGATCCATTTCAGAACTGTCAATCACGTCAATCTGACCCATCGAACCACAGTTCTTCTTCTTCTTTTTTTAAACTGCTTGCGTTACGTACCTGGGCACACGGTGCCTGTGTGATGTCTCCTGCAGTCTGTCACCGAGCTGGGAGAGACCAAGAGCAGACCCATAATTAAAGTGAGGAGCGATACCTGTTTGTCCACAGGTGACCCCTCTATGGACAGGCTCTATGGTTAGGATTACAGGTAGGGTTAATGCCATTCCTTCAAAACACAATAGACAATAGATTGGCTCTCTATTCATTGAAGGTGCATTAACCAACTCAAACGTAAACAACCGTAATATACAACAAACGTGTGTTTGCAAGGCCAATCTTCACTTTTCATATGACCTCTTTAATGGGCCTTCAACTCTAGAACAATGAAGTTAACATGCGTATCTGGGTGGTGTTGGTAAGGAAGAGCATTTTGGATAATGGGAAGTTTGAATATCGCAATGCATAAAGAAACCAGTAAGGGGCACTAAAGAGCAGTGCCAGAAAGAGACTTCACCCAATATATTCCCTAAAACATTTAGTTACCATTGACTAAACCATACACCTGACTACCACCAAAAACAATTATCATCTTAACCGTTAAACATTCAATTCACCAAAACATTCGTCCAGCTCTCAGTAAATTCCAAGAAAGATTTTAATAAAAACAAATATGTTATCTGACTTGTACCTGACCTTTCTGTACTGAGAAAAAAGGTCTATAATAATACGCCTTTGTCACATGGCGGTAGGACCGCGCTGCTGGCACCGGAGCAGTCGACTCAGAGCACAATGCACAATGAAGAGAGACCACTACTTACTGAGGTTCTACAGCACCTCTACCACACACACACACACACACACACACACACACACACACACACACACACACACACACACACACACACACACAC
>JAOPJL010000141.1:15259723-15274158 GCA_027123545.1 Trisopterus esmarkii | reverse complement strand
CACACACACACACACACACACACACACACACACACACACACACACACACACACACACACACACACACACACACTTTTGTTTACCATCTTGCGGTGTTGAACTTCTGCTACCGTTGACCTTGTGTGGATGAACCAGCCCCCTCTTGATTTACAAAAGACACCAAGAGACCAAGAGAAGTGACACTCATTATTAGATGAGGTACAGTGATATGACAAGGGCAAATATTGCACTGTTTGGAGTGTTTAGAATGGAAAGATACGGCAGAACATATCTGCACAAAGTAACGCAAAAAAATAAATAGAAATCGCAGTACCTTACAATCTGAAGAATTTCCTCTACTGCCCATATTTAATATGCTGTATTTGTGGCCTCAAGAAATAAAAAAATACACAAAACCCAAAGAAGGTATAACAGACAGATGAAAATTATCATATAGTGATCATGCACCTTACAAGGCAAAAAGGCGAGTGCACTCAATCCACATCTTGAAGTGTGCAATGCAGTCACGAAGCCGTCCTGTTGTCATGGATGCTCATGGAAACTGACTTCTAATGGGAACTTAATCACATGTGCGGCAAATAAAAGGCATTAAATAGCTCAATAAATTACCCCCCTCCCAAAGAAAAATCCCAGATCCTACACCTTTCCCCAACCTCTGCAGCGTCTCCAGTCCTTCTCAGTCCAGTCCAGGAAGCACAGAAGGAGCATGGTGGAGGCCTGAGCGCCTATCTACATGGTGGGCGGGGTTTCTCTCCATGGTGGGTGGGGTCTCTCTCCATGGTGGGTGGGGTCTCTCTCCATGAGGGGCGGGGTCATAAGGAGCAGGTCAATGATGGAGGTCTGAGCTCCCCTCTCCATGAGGGGGGGGGGGTCACTGGTGCAGGATGGGTCAGACATGCGAGCGGAGATGTCGATGTTTCAGGGGGGGGTTCAGAGTGTGATGGGGAGCGAGGGCGACAGGAGGCCCTCCTCCAGCCAGGTGACGGAGGACGGCGTGCAGCGCTGCACCCCCCGCCGGTGGATGCGGCGAAGGCGCAGCACGTAGAGCGCGATGGAGAGCAGCACCACCAGGAAGCAGGCCAGGAACAGGTAGTGGTTGTTGAACAGCGAGAAGCCGTGGCGCCAGTGGGAGTGGACCGCCTTCAGGCCCTCCTGCTGGATGTCCCTGCGACGCATGAAGAGCGCGTTATTAGCCTGGCACTCAGCAAGACAAGCGGCCATGACAACAGAGGACCGTGCCTTACCTCAGGGGCAGGAAGCGGGTCCGGTAGAGGATGGCTCCCAGAGTCCACTGCACCTCTTTGTCGTAGACCAGGAGGGCCGTCTTCAGGTTTTTGTAATCCGCAGGGAAGGAGAACCCTGAGTGGAAAACCTCATGCATCCATGCAGATTTAAAACACTGGTACCTGCACAGAGAGTGATGGAAATCCCAGACAAACCAAAAGGAAGATAAGAAATGCAATATGTTGTTGTAGCTGCTGCCAAGGGAAACAGTGTAAAACCATTCAACTGAGTTATTTAGAAAGCTACACTAATCCTCATAGCAAATAAGGTCAGCATTTGTAACCTAAAACCATTTTTTTTATTGTACAACTGGCGATAATGAAGCAGTGCTAAGCCTGGACTGGGTTTCCAGTTCCTTGCGTGACTTACTTCAGTCTGTGAAGGTCTGCATGTGATGCGTACAGGCCGTGGTCGAAGCGCTCCTTCAAGGTTTTCCACTGCGTCGCACAGTAACTCTGAGGAACACAAAACCAGTTCAGCCCAGCAGGTCCCACACCAACAATACAGCATCACCAGAGGTACCATGGCAGATCTGTCCTAGGCTCAATAGGAAGAGCATGGCACTCACCGTATGATTAGCATATAAAGAAATCTATGTGCACATCACACATATCATTGTGAGACGCCTTGGTTAAAGTCCTTCAAATGGGATAGATCATCTGATTGCTAGGATCAACTTTTTATTTCCAATGCAGAATTTAAAAAAAGGTGCCTTCAATTTCCCTCAGAAGTCATCCCCACTAAGTCATTGTAACTACTCTTGGTTTTTCAATAAAAAGTTAAAAAAAAAAAAAAAAATAACTCATCCCTGCTAATAAGAGCTGGGAGCTAGCTTGCACCAGTTGGATGTTGTGTTGGCTGATAAGACGCTCAACGTTCACAGTAATGAGCCCCTAGGGTTAGGGTGAGCGTGCTGTGATCGGGGACGTGGTGTGAACAACACGCTGCCTCCTCCTCCTCCTCCTACCCGGGCGGCCTGGGCATAGCGGCTGGCGTTGTAGTCCCCTCCCATGCGCAGCACGTCCTCCGTGCAGTAGTAGAACTCGGAGAAGCCGTAGAACTGGCTGTTGCCGTAGTCGATGGCGGGCTGGTAGACGCCGTTGAGCGAGGTGTGGCTCTCCTCGGTGCGGTTGAGGAACGGCTGGAGGAGCAGCCGGCAGCGGTCGAAGTCCCCCGTGCCCCGGAGGTGCAGCGCACCCACCTGGTCCTGCAGGTCGGATGGGAGGCACGGGTCCAGCAGGGGGGACTCTGCCGTCTCCCCGGCATGCTGGTCCAGGAGCCTGGAGGGGCGGGGCGGGGGGGGGGGGGCGGGGAACACACACATACATGAAGGGACGCATGAAGGACAGAACCGGTCTGCAGATCAATCTTGGTCACGTCTCTCCAGGCTTCACTCGGTCAAAGTCTCTTTGTTGTGCCGATTCTCCCAGAGAGAGTTTGGGTGCCACAAATTTATACAAGGGCTTTGATCTCTGTGATAAGACATTTTGTCAAGTACTTGACTTGTACTTGACCAAACAAACATTAATAAGACATAAGTCATAAGTGCCATGTTGTTTACCCTTGAGAAAGGCGCCCTCACACTCAACGCTCTCTGGCACGACAAAGTGATTTGGACAAATGATATTGGTGACGGATGTTTTAATGAGGCCTTTATTATCCTTTTACATCCAGAGAATGTGAGAGGCCCTATGTTGATCCCATACGGGAAATAAAGCTGTCTTGTTAGAAAGAGCAGGAATAGGAATTAAAAAGAAAACAGTATTCAAATAAAGACCGTAAGTAGGCCGACAAGCCAAGTCACCTGTTTCGTGTGGCGGTGCTCTGAGCCAGGCTCTCCTCGTATCGCCCCCGCGCCGCGTTGCCCCCGAAGCCCAGGAAGGTGGAGACGTAGACGCGGTAGACGTGCTCCGTGCGATGGGCGTCGCAGCCCAGGTTGAACTCTGCCATGAGGTTCTTTGCGACCTCCTCCTAGACGGCACAGGCGGAGATCAGCGGCAGGAACACACGCTGACCGGAGCACTACTGAGCTGCACACGGGTCAGGCCCATGTGTGGCTCAACTATCAATCAACAGCATGTGGTGGAAAGCCAACACTCATTAAAACAACTAGAATATGCAATGCGAAAAACGCTTTCAACACATTTAACACGACCACAACAGAACCATTTCACGTTTCTTTGTATTTTTCCAGTACGGAGCATTATGAAAGCTTGAATGGTTCTCAGTTATTTCCATGTGTTGGACTTTGTATCTGGCTATGAATGGAGGCAGACGGCTTACAGCAGGCCACCAATAGAGTTGAATGGAGAACACGTCACCATCATCACAGGACAAAACAAAGGATGCAAACCGGTTGAACCGTAATGACAGGAGGAGGGAGGGAGGGAAGGAGAAGACGAGAAGGGTAAGTGGCAAAGAAATCAAAGACAGCGGGGGATAAAACTGAATTGGTTTGGTGGATAATAACCTGTTGTGGAGAAGCAAAGCTTACAGTTTTGGGCACTTCGTATGCTATCTGCGTGGACACGCCCCCCATATCCAGGACGCCCGCTGTTCTCTTTCTCACCAGCGCCTCCTGCTGGTCACCTCCTGGGAGCTGCACCTCCACTACGGCCTGGCCGTCTGGAGGAGCACAAACAGCGCGTAAGCATGAGCATCCTAGCGGCCATGACACGACACACAGGAGATCGCCATCTGCCTGTCTTCATAAGAAAACCATTCAACACTAGAGGAAGACAGCGTAAAAAAACGTTTACCGTTGTGGACGTGGTTAAACCTTCCCAGTACAAAGTTTATTCCAATCCATGCGTAGACGCCTGGAATGAAAGAAAATATGAATCATTTGAATTTAATCATTTAATATTTGAAACCTCATTGTGTTGACGAGAATATTACTATACTTTCTAGTGTCTCACAAATGTCACAAAAATCGGTGCAATCCCTCCCGATAAGTGAATCCCGGTTTCTAACCTTCCTGTTTGCCAGAGATGACCTCCACATGGGAGTCAGAGAAGAGGAAATTGAAGTGGACGGGGATGTCTGTCCGTAGATCTTCCAGAATAGCTTCTTGTTGACTAAAATCAAAAATCAAACCAGACACACCATTAAGATGTTGAGCTCAGCAACACTAG
Source organism: Trisopterus esmarkii (assembly GCA_027123545.1). NCBI lineage: Eukaryota > Metazoa > Chordata > Actinopteri > Gadiformes > Gadidae > Trisopterus > Trisopterus esmarkii. Next base: position 15,269,740 of record JAOPJL010000141.1, on the reverse strand, counting down.
GCTGCACAATCCGCCCCTCAGGTTGTTTAAAATGTTTGTATGAGGCTAGAGACAGAATATATCTTCTATTTTAAGGTGATCATTTTGCACTATTATTGTAATGATCATTAAAAGTCATAAAACTGAAGCGAATGAAAACAACAAGCATGGATCACGCATCGAGCACAGAGTGTGCAGATGTGGAGATGTGTTGTTGCAGGCATACGATTGGTTACCAGGCGGCAATGTCAATGCCTGTTCTATTATGAATTAATTAAACCAATGCCTCTTTTCTGAACAAGCTTGCCTAAACAATGATTTGGTTTATGAAGGAGTTACTTTACAAGGCAGCAATAAACAACTGCAACTGGGCCTCCAGTGGGCCTGCTGCACCATACCTCTCAGGCAGAAGCCTCATGCCAGCAGTGCACAGGATGTACAGCGGCGTCTCCTGGTGCTTGTTCTTGGGGATGTGTTGGGCTGCAAAGCTCAGCAGGGGGTAGATGTAGTCACTAGACTTCTCTGGTGATGTGGCCAATTCAGAGATCCCTAAAAGCAGAGGTCGACATTAGAGATGTCCACTGCATAACAATGCTGAAATCACCCACTGAGGTTCAGGTTCAAAGAAACCTTGGTCGATCCAGGTGCAGTGGCCCAGTTAAAGCTTCTATAACCAGTGAGTTAACCAGTAAGCTAGTTAGCTTCATGATTGAAAGGTGGAAGGTTTGAGGACAAGTTTGCGGTGTAAATCAGTCATAAAATAAGTCATTAACCTCTAAAGACAATATTGTCAACATTACTACAAGAATGAAAATGTGTCATATGGTTGTGGTAATACTCAGAAGAGGTTTAAGGTTTAAAAGGTTTCAAAGTTTACCTAAATTAGCCTTAGCATTGTGTAGCATCTTATCCTAGCCATCTTTGTTGCATACGGGAATGGGTTAACCAAGCAATTGGTAGTGCTTGGCACTTGGCTCTATGAACATTCTTACTGTACCGACAGCGATATATTGTTTCTCTTTCTTCTGAAAAATTTACTTATTGTCGCTTTGGTTAGAACAGTCTGCTAAACGCCCAAAATATAAATGTGTGTAGGACTTGCCTGGCTTTATCTTCATCACCACTGGCTTGCGATGCTGGTCCCTCATCTGCCTGATGTCCAGGAGCTCATGGGGGTTCCCGTTGTGGCGAGGCCAGCAGTACACAAACACCCGGGAGCCGCTGCTGCCACAGTCCACCACCAGGCCGTAGTTCAGCGTGGGGTTGCTGGTGTCTGTCGCCTCCACGTTTGTGACGCGAGCCAAGTGTCTTCAGAGGACAAAAACAAACAATCTGTTACGTGTTTCGTAAAACAGGATGTGGAGAGGTTACCGAGTTCAACCAAGCGTACCTGTGGAAGTGGCTTTCCTCTTTAGTCCAACTGGTGTGTCCCTTTCCAATAAAGAACAGCAGGTACAGCAGTCCCACCAGGCCCACCACCAGGCCAAGTAAGAGCAGCTGCCTAAAGGAAGGCTGTAAGATCCGTGGAAGAACATGGGACGACAGACTGAAATGCCAGGAGGCTGGGAACAGGCAGGAGATGCTGATCCTGTCAAACACAGAGGGAAGGCGGTTGTGTTGAGTCAAGGAGAGCTACATCTATGCGGAGTGTGAACATCAATGTGACAGTCATGAATCAGGGGCTGCCCTCATCATACACACCTTCCCATGACGACGGATGTTATTATTAGTTAATATAGAGAGATGTGGGAGCAGCTGACTGTAGATGCGAGTGTCGACTCGGTCCAGATAACCTTCTCCGTTTCTTCATCGCCAGCCATGATCTGGACCTTATGACAAGGACAGTGTAGTCAGTGATCCTCTGGGGCTGGACGGACCGGTCCTCGGGGTCTGGACGGACCGACCTCAGCTCTCAGGAGATGTGATGTTATACGTCATGCGTAAACATGAACCCCTGGAGCGGCTAGTGCTAACTAGCTACGGGAAAATAACACGGATTTGACAAGTGGAACAAACCATTTGTAAGAATAAACGAGACTGGTAGACATCACAACGCAACGTAGTGTTGAACGGTTGCCTCTTTCTTCGACCTCCTTGAGGAGTTAAACTCAGCTTACCTGGACAGCCATATGCTAGCCGTGAGCCTGCTGCTCTTCCCTCACAGGTCTCCGCTGAGTGACGTGGCGCATGCGCTGTGTCGGGTGGGTTCGATTTGACTATCGTTGTTAACCGGTGTTAACTAGGCGGTGCCTGTCCCGATTCACATCACCACAATGTTTTGGCATATTGGAATGCTAGAATGCTGTGTTCGGAAATATAATTACTCAAGCGACTTTGTCAATACAAATCTAAATGAGAAGTGCAGTAAGAATATTAAATAGTTAATTTTACATCCCTGAAAGTAAAAAAAACAGTAAAAAAAAAAAGTACTGTTATACACAACTGTTTAAAATATTTTTTATTTTCTATTGGCAATCAAAACCTAATTTGGCATGACATATATCTTTATTTTAAAGTATATCTGTATTCATGAAGGCCACTTACAATAAAAAAAGGACTGTTCATACATTATTGCAGACAGCATATCACAGAAAATATCACTTAAATGCTTTCACTTTTTCAGCATGGACGCCTCATCCATGCTGAAAATGAATGGGGAAACATTATAACAGGTTCACGATTCAAAACAAGTCACTTAAAACCCCATGATGGAATAACACCACAGTCAGTGCAGTGATCAAAGTGCCACAGTGTTTGTAATTACACTTAACATCCATCCGTACATTTGAGTTTGTGATACATTTTTTTAGAGGAATCAGAAATGGCATTCTTTTACGAGAATAAAATTACTGCTTATAGTTGACTGACAGACTCGTTGAAACTCTCCCAACGTGTTTCCATACGGTTCCTCACAGCATCGGCTCCAGCCTCTTCTTCTGTCCAAAGTCTGAAGAGAAGGAGAAACGGAAAAGACCCGCATTACAACGGACCAATCAGAGGACAGCCTCACAGAGGGTAGAACCAGAAGGGACAACACACCTGAGTCTTTGAGGGTTAAACGGTTCAGCTCTTCCTCCAGCTGCTGGTCACTGATGTTGAAGGAGTTGGTCGGTACGTCGGGCAGGGAGCCCAGCAGGGAGCCACCTCCCTGGGCCATCCCCCTGGCCGGTCCCAGGGGGCTGCAGGGCACCTCCGGCAGGACGCCCGGGTCAGCGTCCTCCATCAGGCCTTTGAGCTCTTCCTCCAACTCGTCCACATTTTCGTCTGCCAACACATAGTTGTGTAAAATATCTCTAATATCTCTAATCTCTAATACTCACGCAACAGCAGAAATGATTCATGACACAATACATCTTGTATTGTGATAAACCACGCACCTGAAGTGGCCACGCCCGCTAAAGTCTGGTTCACGTCGTCTTGAACATCGCACAGCTGGTGAAAGACAGAACACACGTGTTAGTACGGCAAATGAATAGTGAATAGAGACCAAAGACAAACCTCCTGAGACGCCCTGAAATCTCACAGCTACCTCCTGGATTTGATCCACTAGGCTCTCTGCACCTTCCACCGTGACGTCTTTCAACGCCAGTCGCAGGGCGGCCACCCCAGTCTGATACGCCTGCATGACCTGGAGGTCACCGGCACAGTCACATGCGCAGACATCAGCACGGGGGGAATACGGTACATATGGTTAATAGCAGTGATCCAAACAGCTGAACACTGAGGCCCCCTGGGAGGGAAATGCCAGGCCACTCAAAACAGTTCAATAACATTGTTGTTAACCTTCCAGCTCTTACCAGTTTATCGGTCTGCGATTGGGCGATTCTGTCCAGTATACCTCGAATGGTCTCAAGTTGGGCAAACAGGTTGTCCGCTCTCTTTTCAACCCTCTTGCGTCCCCTCAGACATCTCAAGGCCTGTGAAATACGAGACATTTTATCACCAGGGAATAAGAAAAACCCTTGCTTGGGCTCAGGGTCTGGTGTCGGTTGCTTGGTGAGACTCGGCTCAGCGCTAATTTTTCTCAGAGCCAATCAGGGGGGACATTGCAGGAAACCAGAAATGACTCAGAAAATCTGTTCTGAAATATTCAAATTCTGCCTTTAAAGTATTCTTAAAGCAGCAATCTTGAAGCTCTCCAACGATCTTTATTCAAATAAAGTCATCATCTATCTCCACATTATGTAACACATGGTGATTGAGTCTATAGCCTGATGGGAGCTCTTGCATCTGCAGCATTATGAATGTTAGGAACTGGGTGTTGGCACAACACTTCCCCGTCGTGCCAGAGAAGGAGGGCGGATCTACGGCAACAGACTCGCTGTTCAACCAGCTGGTGTGGTGTGACAGACTGTTTTTTTGCAATAGAATAGCTTGGAGATTGCCATAGATATAGCCTCCCCACCCTGATAACAGCTCAGACAGAGGGAACTTTTACTGATAAAGAGAAACTAAAAAGGAAATTCTTGATGATGATCAGGATGCAAAGAGCGAGAGTGTGTGCGTGTGCGTGTGCGTGTGTGTGTGTGTGTGTGTCTGTGCATATCTATGTGTTTGCATGTGTGTGCGTGTGCTTGTGTGTGTAACCTGAGATTTCTTCCTGTCCCGCAGCAGCATCCTTGCTTCCTCTCTGCACCTGCAGATAAATCACACGTCGTAGCATTAGCAGGAGGTTAGAGATGAGCACCTGACCTTGGACAGGAAGCACAGTACAGTGTGCCTCACCCCCCATGCCAACGATCTGACCCCAGCAATAAGTCCAGCAGCTGTTTGCTGAGGCCATGAATCCAGCGGAGTGCTTTGGTTAAGTGATACCACAGAGCATTAGCTATGAGGCAATGCACCGATGTGTTCACATCTCTATTCCATGGTCTAAACATTTTGTTAAAATATTGCTTTGCTACAGAACATCCTGTTTCCTCCCTACTGGCACTTTCATAAAAACACCAGCCCAATCTTCGCCCAGCAGTTAAAATGCCATGCTTTGTATATTCCATACAGCAAGAAAACAGCTCAAACCATCCCTTATGGAATAGACTCAGGACACTAGGTACGCCACCACACTCATATAGAAAAGCATCACAGTTAAAGATAAACACTAAACTGATAAACCCATTTGGCCAAATTAACGTCGTGTATGTATGTATTTGTTTGTATAATGAATTAGTGTAGTATGTGTGTATGTGTTAGTGAGTGTCATGTGTATTTGTATGTATAAAGTGTATCTGTATGTATGAAGTGTATCTGTATGTATAAGGTGTATTTGTACAATATGCATGTATGTATAATGTGTGTGTGTGATTTGCATGTAAAATGTGTATGCATGTGTATCGTGTATTTGTATTTGAATGTATAATGTGTATTTTTATGTATAAAGTGTATGTGCCGTACTTGTCTGCCTCCAGTCCGAGGGCTTTAATTCGTTCCCCCAGCAGGTTCTCACTGCGCTGTAGCTGGTAGATCCCGACGTCCACATCACTCACAGGGGAAACCCGGCTCTGCCCCGGCCGGGAAAACTTCACTATCTGTTAGGACGACAAAACAAGGAAAACTTCACCATCTGTTAGGAAGCAAAACAAAGGAAACTTCACTCTCTGTTAAGACGGCAAAACAAGGAAAACTTCACCCTCTGTTAGGATGGCTGAACAAGGAAAAACATCTGAGAAGGAAACCGTTTGACAGAGACGGTGCATCCTATATATTTATCTATATGTACTTTGCCCTGCTAACACAACCCTTACCTTCTCCCCCTCGTGCACTGAGACAGTACACCTCTTCTCCCTCTGCAGCTGCAGCAGAGCCAGGCACAGGGAGCTCTCTCCAGGGCAGACATCAGAACAGAGCTCGCTCAGCTCCTGGAAGGACAGGAGCGAGCGGCCGGAGAAGGCACTGCTCCTGTAGGCTTCCAGCAAGTCCGCTGCCTTCTCCTGGAGGGTGGAACTTGTGGCATTACTGACAGTGTCGCACACAACTTACATCGAGTTGAAAGTATTGAGTCAACATACCTTTACTAGCTCTATCACAACAAAAGACTCTCCCTGTGATACCAGGCTACTCCCTAGAAGGGTGGAGAAGGTCCATTTCAGAGGCTTCACCAGCAGAACTCCGACCCCCCAGGACAGCCAGCCAGAGTCAACATTGGCAGCAAACTCAGACTCTCTCTGCAGCTTCCCACACCTGATAGGTCAAACAAACGCAGTGAGAACCTGTGCAGTGACAGTAACAGTGACACAAGAGCTTTGGATGACCAACATGCCCATGAGTGAGAAGGTTACCTGGCCATGCTCTGGATGACCGTGGTCAAGCCCAGCGGCAGCCGTCCGTTCCTCTTGAAAGCGGCGTTGAGCTCGTCCAGGCTCAGGCTCACGGCTCCGCGCGTCCTGCAAGTCTGCAGGACCAGGGAGGACCAGAAGTCCACCTTACTGTCCCAGTCCGAGGGGTGGACCTCCCGGTTCTCCTTGAAGTCGGAGAACAAGAAGTTCATCCGTTCGTCGTCCTCCCAGTCATCTGGAAAATCGTTTTTTCTCGTGTGAGCCATGTTGTGAACCGAAACCTGAAACCCGTAACGATAACCTTATGTTTGTTGTGCCATATGACTACAGGAGCTAAAGGGCTATGGTGTATAGATATGTTCAGAGCTGGTTCGATATGAATGGCGACAGTCAAAACATTACGTCGATTTCAAAAGATTAGCCGAGTTGACTGAATGGCTGAATAAGGATTATTATTATCAAAATATCGTGGAAAGACGCACACTTTGCTCTGACTAGTGCGAGCTTAAACATCAACAACAACCACGGACTGCTTAGTTTGAAACACAGAAGCGTGTGTGCGGGTGGAGGTTAAATGCAACGCCACTTGATTCCACAACCACGACCACATACGGACCACAGACGTCTGGTGTAACAAAACACGCGCACCCAAAGTCCTCTTTTCGTTTCGTTTTCAGCGACACCAGCAGGTGATGCTGTTGAGCGCGCACGGAGGTAAGGACTTTAAATTTAGATTTTTAGAGAGTACTTTTCTTTTAGCGATTATTTTATTATTTTTTCATTTTTTTTATTAACTTTATGTAAACAATGTCCCATAAAACTCATGAAGTTTGGTGTCAATCCAATTTATTCAAGTTTATTGCATTTCTAAATATAAAGTGCAGATCATTTGATATATTTTCTTGGTTTTATTCATTTCTGTAGAACAGAGACACATGAGCTGCTCTCTGAGAGGAACGTGGGGTTCGAGGTCATGAAAGTGGGGTCATAGGTCATGCTCATAGGGGATTTTGGAATATATGTTCTTTCTTGAAAATAAGTAATACGTTTCGAAATTCTCTCATTTTCTTGAACACTTTTTTTTTTTAACAGTCATTTAGCAGACACTTTTATCAAAAGCGATTTACAAGTGAGCCTGAGAACAATGAAAGCATACAATCAAACTGAAAATTGGTATACTGGAAATTATTGATTATTGATAAACACAAAGATTCCAGAAAATTAGTTTGTTTGTTATCAAGTCAAGCATACTTTGGATTTCTGTTAATAAGCGGCATGCTGATTGCTACATGTGGGCTAATTTGTTTTAAGGATCCAGAGTTTTACCATCAGTGTATAGCAATCCATTCAATGTGAATAGTTAATGTACATGCACACAATCTGTAGAGCACACAATATATAGCATAATAATTTACAAAACATTGGATGATGATGCGCAGGGATCAGACACACACAGGGATGTAATTAGTTGTCCAATATTATTGCATAAGAATATAATAAAAAAAACGATCATTTGGTTAGTTGTCTCCATCTGTCTGTTGAGACGGTTTCAGTCCGATTGGCCCAGGCAAGCTGCAGTCCCTCTCCTTGGCATGGCACGTGTTTCTTTAAGGACCCCTATTAATACCACCACGTGTGAGTGAGATCAGCCATTACAAGCCCTTTAAAACTCTGCCTTTTCCTGTGTTTTAGTGACATCACAAGTGGGAGTGTCCACCTAAATGTACGCTGGATAGAGAAGCAACATTTGCTGCAGCCCACTGGGTAGGCTCCAGGCTGGTAGACTGATCCATCCAGCACACATCTAGGTGGACACGCCCACTTGTGATGTCACTAAGGCACAGCAAAAGGCTGATTTTCAAACGGATTGTAAGGGCCAATCAGACTCCCACCTGGTGGTTTAAAGGGGACATATTATACCACCAGGTGTGAGTGTGATTAGCCATTACAAGCCGTTATGTGCAGCTTCTGACATCACACGCGGGCGTGTCCACCTAGATTTATGACAGATAGATGAGCAACGTTTGCTACAGTCCACTGTGTCGGTTGGTAGACTGCACACATCTAGGTGGACACGCCCACCTGTGATGTCAGAAGCTGCACATTTTCAAAGTGGCTTGTAATGGCTCACCACACTCACCCCTGGTGGTATATGTCCCCTTTAACAGGGCCCCTTTACTGCGGCTCTCTTCTTGGTGTTAGGGGGTCTCTACTTGGCGCTGAGGTCCACCAGCAGGTGCTGGTAGGCCAGGGTGTTCCCCTTGAAGCTGGCGGCCACCAGGATGTCCTTGTTGTCCACAGAGACCAGGCTGAAGGCGCGCGGCCCCCTGATGTTGAGCTCCTGGAAGGGCTGGAAGCGCTGCGTGAGGTCGTCCCACAGGTACACCCTGGAGAAGGAGAAGTCGCTGCCCAGCAGGAGGTACTGGCGCAGGCCCACCGTGAAGGGGTACACGGCCATGGAGCCGCGCGACGGCAGCGTCTGGATCTCCACGAAGCGCTGGCCCTCCCAGCGCAGGATCTTGGAGTCGCCGATGAAGCGCGTGAGGCACAGGTAGAGCACCTTGCGCACCCAGAAGTGCTTCACCATCTGCACGTCGGCCAGCTCGGTGATCTGGGAGTAGAAGGTGAACTGCTTCTGGCTGCGGCTCCACTGGTAGATGACGGGCGGCTGGGAGGCGCTGGACAGGATCAGGTGCTGCCGCCCGCTGCCGGTGTCCAGGAACTCCACGTGCGTGTCGCGGTGCCAGGGGTGCAGGGACTGGTGGGTGTAGAAGCCGTTGCTGTTCCAGCGGTAGATGCTGGTGGAGCCGGCCTTGGAGCTGTCCGCCACCACAAAGTACCACTCGTCATCCAGCTGGAAGGTCTCGATGAAGTTGGGCTTCCTGACGCGCGTCGTGTCGATGTCCTGGATCTTCACGAAGCGCTGCGGGTCGTCAGCCCATCTAGGAGAAAACGATGCATGAGGTTCACGAGAACCGATCATTACAGACAACAAGAATGGCGGCATGTGGCTCAGGTGGTAGAGCGGGTTGGCTGGGACCCGGAAGGTTGCTAGTTCGATCCCTGGCTCTTTCTAGCTGAGTGTCGAAGTATCCCTGAGCAAGACACCTAACCCTCACTACTCCCGACAAGCATGTGTGTGACTGGGTGAAGTGCTTTGAGTGCCCACTCGAAAAGTGCTATATAAATGCAGTCCATTTACCATTCAACAACAACAGTGTTTTTATTATTAATAACCCCTAGTCAACAAACGAATGATACTCGCTATAATTAACGCTCCAGTAAAGTCGTTCTACTAAACCTAGTGATTTAAGATCAGCAGTGTTTAAAGTCTTACTTGTAGATGTGGGAGCCTCCGAAGAGCTGGGCCACCACCATGTAGAGCGTGTTGTTGATCACCACCGGTTTGCAGTAGACGGCAGAGCGGGCTGCGTGACACAAACACAGACCCACCCTATTCACATGTACTCATCATGCATTCATCACATTCCTTCCACACACCAACCTGTGGTCACTCACAGGTGATGTTGTGGAAGTTCTTGAAGAGCATCTCCACATGGTCCCAGATGTACAGCGTGCAGAAGCCTGTATCGGGCTGAGCAAAGACCACAAAGTGATCCTCGTTGAACTCGTAGGACTCCACCGACACCGACTGGAATCGGAAGGTTTCATAAACTGCAAAATCTACACAGAGAGGAAGAGAGAGAGAGAGAGAGAGAGAGAGAGAGAGAGAGAGAGAGAGAGAGAGAGAGAGAGAGAGAGAGAG
>JAOPJL010000141.1:15185945-15200264 GCA_027123545.1 Trisopterus esmarkii | reverse complement strand
GTGTGTGTGTGTGTGTGTGTGTGTGTGTGTGTGTGTGTGTGTGTGTGTGTGTGTGTGTGTGTGTGTGTGTATAGTGAAGGGGTCTCTTTAGTGCAAAGAGTAGAGTGGGCATCCTCACCAGAGCGGTGTATCTGGAGGAGTCCCTCAGGTTGGGGTCCACACCTGTCTTTATCAGGGATTTCACCCTGTCCATGTCCCCGTCCATTGCAGCACACCAGATACCTGTATATATAAACATACCGTTTACCTGGTTATGTCTTAACTAGATAAACTCAGTTTGTCTTACCTAGTAGGAGCATGTTTTAATTACTAGTCCGACATGGTGTTGCCTGGATTGGGAACTTGGTATTCTGACTGCTTGCTTGCTAACCTCTTTCAAAGTCCATCTCATCCAAGGTTTGACAAACACTCGGTGCAGAACATGGATGGGCGCAGCACGAACTGTGCTCTCGGTCACACGCCATGAGGGAAAGAAAAAGGGTTTCCTAACAGAGAGGAACACCCACGTACGACTCGGTCTCTCTGTGTGTTTAGGGTCTACTCTAAACATCCTGCTGTTTACTGTTTCACTTCCGGGTTTCTTCTTCTGCGGTCCTTTATTTCGCAACTCCCGCCCCTAAAGTCTTGCTACGCACGTCTTTGAACATCAGTTCATTTGTTACAAGACAATTAATTTAGTTATCAATCCGTAAAAAAAACCCGGTGAATATAAAGTAAGGGCACTCTGAATTTCTTCATAAATATACACCAACATTATCTTTCCACGATAGGAAGCCCTTACTCTCTGGCTCCGCACAGACAACCTGATCCACGGAGGACCCTGAAGGATGAAACGAGCGCACCCCCGCCCGTCATCAGTCGATGTTTAGCTCCTTTAAACTAGCTGGCAGGCCAGCGAGGCAAGGAGGGATAGTTAACCAGCTAGTCAGGGAGAGATAGTTATCAAACGAGTCAGGGAGAGATAGTTAGCTAGCTAGTCAGGGAGAGATAGTTATCCAGCTAGTCAGGAGAAATAGTTATCCAGCCTATCAGGGAGAGATAGTTATTCAGCTCGCTTGGCGTTGTTGTCTTACTAACTCGTTATCCTCGACTCTGAAGCAGACCCTGAAGGATGAGAAGAGTCACTCTGTTTGTTAACGGGACGTCCAAGAATGGGAAGGTGGGTGAAGTGCCTCATGGACATATTGCTCATGTTGTGCTGGCTTCAGCCTGTACGCCAGTCCATGCTCCTGGACCATGATCTTCATAACATCCATCAACATATAGTCCATGTTGTGGACCTGGTGTTGTTAAGTAGGATCTGAAGGTCGAAGCATGTAAAAGGCTGCAGGTCAAAGTGAGCAGGGCTCTTGAGACAATGACACTGACCTGGCCCGGTTATTCATGATTATCTTTCTATATATTCCAGGAAACCTCTTAACGTTGGTTCACATGTTTCCTGTGGCTGTTAAAACGCTTTACACGTGTGGCTCCAGGTTGTAGCGGTCTACGGGACCCTGTCAGACCTGCTGTCCGCAGCGAGCAATAAGTTGGGGATCCGAGCTTCCAGTTTATTCAACGGCAAAGGAGGTCTGATTGATGACATCTCTCTGATCAGGTAATCTATAGTGAAACGTAAAAATCAATGTTAGAAGTGTCTATAGTACCTTTCTTAAGTAGATGCATGCATTGGCTAATTGTGTCGTTAAATGTTCCCCACCCAGAGATGACGACGTGCTGTACGTCTCGGAGGGAGACTCGTTTGTTGGTGAGCGTTTTAATAAACTCTTCCTACTCCGACTGGGTAATGTATAGCTGGGTCATTAATAAGAATCCTGAGTTTCTTCCTTTCTGCCTGGTCCGTTTGTATTCATTGTATTAACTTCCACCTTTCAGACCCTCAGGATGAGGTCAACGCTGCGTCGGTCAAGCCTGGAGCCCCTTCTGATTGGCTGACGCTGAACATCGGGGGTCGCCTGTTCACCACCACGCGGTAAGGAGCCTATGTGTGGGTTAACCCTTACCCTCTCATAAGTCGTTATTCATCACTGGATTAAATGTTACCCCTCTGTTGTAACAGAAGCACCCTGGTTTCTAAGGAGCCGGAGAGTATGCTTGCCCACATGTTCCGAGACAAATGTAAGTCCATCCTTCGATCCACTTTGACCAGTAACTCACCATGTCTTCCTTCCTGTCATGAGGTGAACCCTGATGTGTGTGACCCCGGCCTGTCTGTATCTCTGCCTCAGGTGTGTGGGGAAACAGGCAGGATGAGCATGGAGCCTACCTGATTGACCGCAGCCCAGAGTACTTTGAGCCCATCCTCAACTACCTGCGACACGGACAGCTCATTGTCAACGAAGGAGTTAATATCCGCGGTAAAGTGTCGTTTGGCCTCGTGTCTTTGCATTTCCTATCCACAAAAGTTGTTTGGATTGTTTTTCTATTGTTGGCCGGACGAGCTAAGTCCTGTCTGATTGGTTCTCCAGGTGTGCTGGAGGAGGCTCGCTTCTTTGGGATTGAGCAGCTAGGCGACCAGCTGGAAGCAGCTTTAAAGGTAACTAAAGTCCTGAATCATGTGTAGAAACTATTCTTTCAACATTGTTTGGAATGGATTTGGATTAAACTTGACTCTTGTTTCCAGAACACACAGCCCCCAGACGACCACTCTCCCATCTCCCGCAAGGAGTTTGTTCGTTTTCTACTGGCCACACCCACCAAGTCGGAGCTCCGATGTCAGGTACGGACGGATGGGAGATCACACGAAGGTTCACCGTCTTCTTTGGTTTACTGCATCACTGTAGAGCTAAAGTTATGGTGTTCACTGCACCACTGTAGAGCTAAAGTTATGGTGTACACTGCACCACTGTAGAGCTAATGTTATGGTGTACACTGTAGAGCTAAAGGTATGGTGATCACTGTATTACCTCTAGAGCTAAAGGTATGGTGTTCCTTGGTTCACTGTGGAGCTATTGTCTGACCCCCCCCCCACACACACACACACTTATACAGGGTCTTAACTTCAGCGGGGCAGACCTCTCTCGGCTGGATCTACGCTACATCAACTTCAAGATGGCCAACCTGAGCCGCTGCAACTTGACCCAGGCCAACCTCTGCTGCTCCAACCTGGAGCGGGCGGACCTCTCTGGGGCCAACCTGGACGTGAGCTAGAGACCAGATGGTCCTCAAAATCATCTCTGTGAATCATATCTAATTACAAACCCTCGCAACTGGCCCACATGTAAGATGGGGGCCAGTTGTAAGATGAGAATAAGATGTCAAAGGAATCACTTGGCCTTTAAGTGTGCTTGAATGGTGGCTGGCCAAATGAATATACAATCCTAATCACATGTAATCATAATTCCTCAGTCCTAAAGCCCTAATTCCAGCTCCAAAATATAATATATATATTTATACGCAACAGATTTTGCTGTTGCTCTTTTAATTAACCGGGTATTCCTCTTTGTATCTTTTCTTTTGAAGAGTGGTAATCTACAAGGGGTGAAGATGCTCTGCTCCAACGCAGAGGGGGCCTCTCTCCGGGGCTGCAACTTTGAGGATCCATCGGGTCTGAAGGCCAACCTGGAGGGTAAGAACCTGAACCTGAGACCCCTTTACCCTTCACAAAGGATCCGTATGTATGGGGAATATCTGCCTGTTCTTGTCTTGACCGTTCAGTGTGCTCGTCTCCAACGTTCAGTGTGCTTGTCTCCCACGTTCAGTGTGTGCTTCTTGAACACTCTCTGTTCTGATGTGTTTGGATGACCTCGCTGTGCTGCCTGTCTTCAGTGCGGTTTTGATCGCTTTCTCTTGAACGCTCTGCCTGTCCTCAGGTGCTAACCTGAAAGGGGTGGACATGGAGGGTAGCCAGATGACGGGCATCAACCTGCGCGTGGCCACCCTGAAGAACGCTAAGCTGAAGAACTGCAACCTGCGGGGTGCCACTCTGGCCGGAACAGACCTGGAGGTATGTGTGTGCGTGTGCGTTTGCGTTTGCGTGTGGGTAGATAGGCTACAACCAATCAGAACAATGAGTGACGCCGCACTGAGTAAAAGAAACAGCAGAGTGGAAAAAAACTCTTTCTTCACAACAAAAGCCTTAAGTTGTTTGTTCTCCTTTTGGTTAATACACGGTCCAGTTAGTTTAATGCTGTCTCAATATCGGATTCAGCAGACATTGCATTTTACCGTTTTATGAATGTTGAATGAATGTGAACTGGGTGTCTGTGGTAAAACTCTTTGGATCTATGGGAACGGTTACCCCTTATCGTCGATAGGGGACGCCAAAGACTGGACTAAACTGAAGTCTTTGCCACTTTAAGCTCTCAGTTTTTGTATTCCTAGAAACACAAATGGTCCAACTGAGAGATGTGGGTCTGACTAACGTTTGGAACGCAATCAGTTTACATGAAACTCGTATAGAATGACAATGTCCCCTACTCCAGTAAATGGATCTTAGTAAAGACCTTGCAATGGAAAAGCTTTCTGATTGTAGTCCATCTGAGTCCTGACAGCCAGACCACTTTATAGACTTTATTATTATTTTCATAGCTGGCTGTGACCTTGCATGTCTGACACAGCCGTCGCTGTGTGAATGTGTATGAATGGGTGCATGAATTGAATTGGTGAATGTATTGTGAGGCAATATGTAAAGCGCTTCGAGTGGCAACAGGTTAGAAAAGCGCGACCATGAATGCAGTCCACTCACCGTTGATATAAATGTCCTGATCTCTGGACAGAACTGTGACCTGTCGGGCTGTGATCTCCAAGAAGCCAACCTCCGAGGGTCCAACGTGAAAGGAGCCATCTTCGAAGAGATGCTCACTCCTCTGCACATGTCCCAGAGCGTCAGATGATTCTCCCTCCCTTTCTGGAATACAGGAGGTACCACGCGGGCCTCCATGCGTCCAGCTCTCTTTAAGTTTAGCTTTAAACACCTTGCACTACAATTTACCCAGGGTTCGTTGTGTATAAATGTTCTCGTTTTGTGTCCTGTGTTTTCGTTTTTTGAAATGTTCAGCTGTATCCGTGCTTGTCAATGGATCAATGTAATGTCTCGTGTGGTTCTGTGTGTCTGGGGACCATGTGAGGGGTGTTGTTCATTACTTATACCGTACTTGACGTGTTACTGGGAGCCACACATGACCGGACGCTTCGGTATGTGGTCAAACTTCTATCAAACGTACTCTCACAATCCGTAAGATCTCCATCTTCGTGGTCACATGTCATCTCAAGGTCATCTCAGGGTCAACTCAAACGTTGTCCCTGATTCTGACTGCGTTGTTAGACATCAACACACATCTGTGATTCCTGAGTAACTTCAGGAAAATAAATCAGTCTGTCCTAAATATGACAATCTTAAAAGTAATTTCCTGTTGTGGTTAAGAAAACGTTGCGATGGAGTTGAGGACTCTCCATGTATGAGTGGATTCTAGGCCTGCGTTTAGGGATGGGAGGGGTTAAGCTGGAAACATACTGCAGCCATACTTTGTCAGTGGCCAGATGTATGTGATCGAAAGCCATATTATTTACGATATTATATATTATATAGGACGTACAGAGAGGCTGAACGGGCTGCTATCGCAGGTTAAAACTATGCTGCAGAAATACTTCCCAGCTCAATGTTGGTATGCAATATGAATCTTTCTCTTTTGAATCCTTTAAGATGTGGCCCACCTCTCTACCTGACCTACCTCCAGGGTCCTGGGCGGGACCGGCTGTATCGCATGCACTTACCTGGGGTTGGGACTTTAAACCATTGTATGTAACTGACAATGATTCCCATGTTCTAGGGAATGGTTTCTCTTCATTTTTCGTCATGTCACCGTTGTGTTATAGTTTTAGTTATTGTTGGCAATATTCTCCATGTTAAGCTGCATATCATGTACTCGTTTGACTTGCGCTTTGCACAAATAAGTCGATCATATCTTGACATGTGACACCAAAAAAAAGCAAGTATACGTCTTCTCATGTTGTAAAGAGTCCGGTTCTTCCAAAGCCCCACAGAGCGGTCGGACGTTCCAGCAATGTTCCTTCAGTCGCTGCTGGAAAGCACCTCTGTGCACATTTTAAAGAGCGACTTTGTCTTTTATTCTATCTCTTTTTAATCTTCTGGCTGTAAGCTTTTCAGATGCAATATTATTCACTGTGTTCACCATGAGGTACTCTTCCTGTGGGAGTAATCGATGAGGCAATCAGACTTAGTATCTCAGCCAGGGTGTAGAATCAGAGGCTGCGGTTATTTATTTTCATACATGGTGCAGGGTTGAAGATGGAGGCACAGGGGGTTTGCAGAAGACGGGCCATATGAGCGCCCGGGCTATAAGCACCCGGGCTATAAGCGTTTCACTTGACTATGGGAATACAGATTTCCATTAATGACTTAAGTGGGAAAAAAAAAGAATAAACGGTTACAAAAAGGATTTGACTGTTTTGTTACTTTATTATGTACTTTTGAACGAACTCATTGTACTTCATGGTGATTTTAGTCAGATGAGCAGACCCAAAGCTATTGCTAAGCTAAGTGCTATTTTTTTAAATATATATATATAGCTTTTTGCAGAAGTCTTTCTGTCTCGACTTGAGTAAATGGAGCTCATATTTATATATATCAGTGGAGGCTTCTCCAGTGAGGAGAGGGAGGAAGATCCTCCTTAACATTGTTGAGAATAAGAAGTGTAGATTGCCCATACAAATGTAATGAATTAATGCCGTTAAATATGACTACTTTAATGCCTCTGACTGTATATGTAATGTTCGTTTCCCTGGGTAAAGGGACGTTAGCACCCTCTATCGCCTATTGAATATTACTTCGGGAAGGGACGTTCCTCCCTCAACCTCCATTGACTCCCATTCATTTCTCAGGCACTACTGGCAGCCGGTTGATAACATGGGGTTCAATGGGAGAGAGGAGGAAAGCCCTCCTCTGAGTTGGTGGGTAGCTAAGGGATCTGAATTGTGTCGAGAGCCCTGGCTGCGTTATGAACCAATAAGAAGCAGCCATTAACATCCACATTTGCCTCAAACAATGTGTTAGGCTTACAGCCCATGTCAATAGTTGTGGAATGATGATCTTGTTGTCTTTTTTGTTACTTACTGTTCTGTTTCATATTGTGGAAAGTGTTAGTGAATGATTCAGAGCATGATGCATTCTAAATGGCATCACATTTGGTTTTGTCTTAATTTTTCTTAAAATAGATTTTTTTAAATTTAGTTTTACAAATTAATGTATGTATTATTTAGGGATGCAGAAATATGACTGAAATTTCATACATTATCAGGTTCTTGTGAGCGAGGGCTCAACATTTGAGATGAATACAGAGCAGCATCTTATTTTGCCCACCAACCAATACCAGACAGAAAGTGACTTGAGGGGAGCACAATACACTCCAGGTAAAATCTGTCCGCCGCTGCCGTAGCCTGCTTCCAACTACAGGGATTATAAACTAAATGCAATGCAATGCAAGGGTAAGTTTATTACTAACATTATTCTATCAACACAGACATTTACATAGACAGTCTTGAGTTATAGCATATACCAACCATGGCAACTTCAGTACAATAGTGTTAACAAAACATAAAAAAAAAATGTGTTTCCTGTTCGGAAACAAGCAACGTGGAAACAAATGTGGAACCCACTCATTATTAAGGGTGGGCTTGTCTGCTGATGATGATGGTTTTTTAAACTAAAATCTTTCAAGTACAAAAAAACAATTCTAAAAGTACGGAATACTGTCACGTGACTTTTGGCACTAAAATGACTACTTGAAAGATTTTAGTTTGTACTTGAATGATTTTAGTTTGTACTTGGAGGATATTTTTGTAATGGAAGAAATATGTTTCTTTGTATGTGTAAAACATACTGTATTTGTTTCTGAAGCATGATGTATTTGTTTGATATGTACATTTCTTATTTGTAAAACAAAATTTTTTGTGTGTGTGTGAATCGTTGTGCGTGAGTAAAACACGTTTTGTGTGTGTGGGCGGTTTCGGCATGATTCTAACTCCATAAACTTCTCTCAGTTTAGTAGATGAACAAGATTGAATTTAGAAGTCAAAAGAAGAAGTAAACACATTTCTGGTGAAAAGAGAACTTTCATTAGAAAAAAATATTTTTACACAGTAAATCTATTTTTATCTAATCTCAATTTCATTTCTCTTTTCACCGGAAATGCAGAGATGATAGCTTAGATCAGTAAACTAGTGTTTTCTCTATAAAAAGAAATTAGAAAGATACCAATTCATCACATGGTCTAAGTTTCTGGGCTTGCTGAGGGAACTCTATATGGGCATCTCTAAATGGTCTATATATATGGTGCTCTACACGTTAACTTCTTCTTTTGACTTCTAAATGTAATCTTGGTCATCTACTAAGCTGAGAGAAGTTCCCCCAGACGCTTTCTGGCTGGGACAAACAAAGTTTCATGTAATTCAGTAGCATGTGGCTGTGTATTCAGAGTCAGCTAACAAACCATCATCATCAGCAGACAAGCCCCCCCTTAATAATGAGTGGGTTCCACATTTGTTTCCAGATGCTTGTTTTATTGGCAGGCTAGTAGATCCCCTCGACTTGCGCTAGCCTAGCACCAGTGATTTCTGCAACTAGAAGGACTGAATGAAAAGTGTCTCCAATGATAAATAACACACTGGCTCACTTGGAAATGAGGTCCGATGTACCCGAACTACCCCTTTAACAGCTTTCAACAATCAGAGGAAAACACATTTAGTAAATGCAACCACTTCTCTGTACTCTACTTTTGGATTTGGTCTCGACATCTGTTATTGAACATTCGATAGAAAATTACCAATCAAGTAACTTTTAAACATACAAAAGTTTAAATGTAGATGTGACAGGGCACTTCAATTCTTAGTTTTCTTACTTTATTTTTATTTTATTTTATTACTCACATCCTGCCATTGTCTTTGTCTTCCAAATGAAGCCATAACTGTGGGTCTGTTGTGTCTTTACATTGACTGGTAAGTGTCAGGGTAAATCCCCGGGAACAGCAGTGACTACTTGGTCTCCGAAATGGCTAACAGACTGAGAGCCCAGCCCCTGGGTCTTGGTTCTCTGGGGCGCCTCCTCGTCTGTGTCTCCGGCCCCCCCCAGACGCAGGGCTCTCCTGCACATATTCCTGAAGACCGGGATGGAGAAGTAGTAGACCACGGGGTCCAGGGCGCTGTTCAGGTAGGTCAGGCTGATGGTCAGGTAGAAGACCGTGTTCAGGTCCTCCATCGCGTCACAGTACTGCTTCCCTGGGAGAACGCCGGCGATTCGTCCGCCCTTCCACCAGATGAGCGCTTGCGTGATGCTGCTAGGCAGGAAGCAAACGGCGAACAGCACCACCACCAACGTGATGAACCACAGGGCCTTCCTGATGCCCGCCTGATGGGCCAGCTGCCTCCGTCTCAGGTGGACCACGATGGAGCACGTGCAGAACCCGATCACGGTCAGCGGCAGGAAGAAGGAGAGCAGGAACAAGCCCTTGTGCCAGAAGCGTCTGAAGTCGAGGCCCTCCGAGTGGATGTCGAAGCTCTCGCAGTTGGTGGCGTTCCGGTGTGGCGCGGCGAGGAGGTGGGCCGTCATGGAGAAGGTGACCAGCCACAGCCCGGCAGCGCCACACGCCGCTCTGACTGCGCTCAGCGAGTTGAGCGAGTGGTGGGGGTGGACCACACGCACGTAGCGGTCCACCGCCACAGCCGTGAGGAAGAAGATGCTCCCGCTGCGGTTCATGGCCAGCAGGAAGAGGGAGAGGTTGCAGAAAGCCGGGCCGAAGTGCCAGTTCAGGCCTGAGGCGTAGTAGCTGGCACGGAAGGGCAGCGACACGTTGAGCAGGAAGTCGGCCAGAGAGAGGTTGAAGAGGAGGACCGTGCTGCTCTTCCAGGGCTTCAGGCGGAACAGGAAGATCCAGAGGGCGAGGCCGTTGCCGAGGACCCCCAGGATGACCTCCGCCCCCAGCAGAGGGGGCAGCACCCAGATGAGCAAAGGGGTTTGGTAGATGCACTTCATGTTGTCTGCTGAGAGCTGGTTGATGAACTGGTCGATGAGTGGTTTGTCAAAAGGAGGAACACCAACTGAGGCGCTCTGGAAGGAAATTGAAAGCAAGATAATGTCTGCAGTTTTCAGCTGCAAAGTTGATTTATTCTGTGGCATGAGTTCATCGGAGTGACATCACCTGTGACATCCTCAGCTGACAAGGCCCACTCGGAATAATGAGTGGGTTGATTTGGACATGTTGCATATTTCACAGGAAAGAAATATTTATTTTTGTGATGAAGAGGGCTGTTACATTTTGTCAATTTTGGTGCATTTCTTTTTTTAATCAAATATAATAAATCGATCTTACTATGCATAGCATCAAGAAGCATAGCTCCTTAAGTATAAGAGGGGAAAATGGGGCTAAAATAAACAAGTTAACAACTGTAATGGCTTTATGTGAAAATAAGCAAAAGGGCAAAACAACAATTAACTATATTTCAAATCAAAAAACTTTGAAAAACAGTACCTCCCTTAGTAAAGTTTTCTACTTATAAATGGTTATGTAAAAAAATACAATATTAAATCAATTAAATAAAGATAATTCTTCGGCTCAGAAGGTTATGTCCTTTGTTGTGACATTACTTTACTGCTGCTGTTCCATAGCAGAGCAGAGGACTGTTCTAACGGTCGCCTGACTGATTCGAGCTAACGTCCGTTGCATTGCGCATTTATAATCAATGATTACCATTACAATAACATATCACAAAACACAAAAACGGTTCAAGGTCCACCTGAGATATTTCAGGCGCTCTTGGGGGCCCTCTGGTGGCCACGGGGGACCTGAGCAGGCGCTTAGGTCTCTTGCTTGAATTGGTCAGACCTCCTGAAGCTGTGCTTCCTACGCCCTTGGAGGCACAACGGAATCCAGTATGATGGAAATTTAACCTTGACTAATGTTTCTGTTAAGATATGTACAACTCTGCTGAGACAGTGAGTTTTTGCTTGAAAATGTATGGTACGATTTGAGCAGGCCTAAGTGAGCTTCATAACTGCCCATAAAATCTATTTTCTTTTCCATACTCAAGATTAAAGATTGTAATTGGCTGTTCGTCATATTCCTGTCAAATGTTAACAAAGCGACAGACACAATTCAATCTGGCCCATATGTGGCTGGATGTTGAAAGGTCATGCCAAAAAATGTGAGCTAGCCAGTCTGACCTGTCAGCCAGTCTGAGACATCGCTGCTCCTCTCCTGTTGGTTGATGCCTTGCGTTTCCTTAACTGAAAACCTGGGAGCTGGCAGTGTGAACAGGAATAGCCGTAAAGAATGTGTTCATCACGCAGACAAAGACTAGAGTACTAATGTAATGTAAGATTACTGGACCTGCTTGTAAGTTTAAACCAAACGCATTGCCTAAGTGTGAAACAACAAGGAGATTGTTGATTTCTTTATATCCATACTGCTTCCTGATGTCCCAGCATCGACGTCATTGACTTGTAAGGCACGTAGTTTAGCTTATTTGTCCATCACTGAATGACTCTGCATAATGTGTGGCTGCAGATCAGTGATGTTTATTGATGTCACAGGAGGGGAGAGAGGAACATTATCGTTAATTTATATCAGGACAACATGTGGTCTCTTTCCTTTCACTTGGACACCTTAAGAGCACACTGTATTGATGAACTGGATACAGAGGTCATCGTCATGGTGGGTCAAATGGACAAGGGGGTCAGGGCAGGGGTCAGGTGGGAATCCCAGGCCTGGATCAGGGATTCCCCGCCCCCCCCCACACCAGGGCTGGAGGTCAGCCCGGTCCACAACTACACATTACAACACATTACAATGCTCATGTTGATCTTATTGTAACAATCCAAAAGTCAGCAAAATGTTGACCTGCACTCTATTCAGAATGGGTGTCCATGACTCTACCCACCTGTCCAGCTCTGTTTGTTATGCAGCAAAGGGCAGGTCCAGATCAGGTCTGGACTGAAGACTCTGGAACCTTCTCCCTCCACCAGTCAGAAACACAGCTTGTTTGTGTTTTAAGAAACTTTTAAAGGCTTTTAAAGGCGACAGACATTTCATCTATTATTTGGCTGTCCGCATCACATTTTTAGCATTTATGTTTTCCTTTGTATGCCTCATTTTAACAGTTTATCTTTTAATCCTGACCTTTGGTCAGGGGTTTTACATTTGTTTTATATATTAATGTACAATCTACCCCCTACCAATACAAGAGTGTTTCTTTACCTCACACTGTTAAGCACTTTGTAACACTGTAAAAAAATTTCTATATGAATAAATTATATTATTATATAAGACTTCCAGAAAAAATACAGTTGACTATTTCCAGTACAGGCAAATCAAACCTTAATTTATAGTTTTATTTTGTATGCAGCCTCAATCTCTGCAGCAGAGATAATATAATCTGTACATCCTGGTGCCATAGTTCACCATATCATCATTGGCACATCTTCAAACCTGTAAAGTCATGTCTATCGATCACGCATAATAATAGGACTATATCATGCATCAGAAACTGAAATAGTTATACTTGTAATACTAATAACCGATATATCTGCCACGATGTCCAAGGCATGAAAACATTGTCGAATCTGATCAGGTAGAAGGAATGTAAATGCTGATAAAACTGATAATGTAAAAGCCTATTGCATATACAATGGTACACGCAGCCATGCAGGAGGCGTCAGGAGCCATTAGGTGAGACGTTAATGAGGAGGAGGTGTTAATGAGGAGCCAGGGGGCGGGCCATCACGTGACGCCGCTGCTCTCTTCCTCCTCCCCGCTGCGCCGCATCCATCATCGGGAACAGCGAGCCTTGAAATGCTAGTCCAGATCGGAGGCGCCTACGATCCCTCGCTTTCACTGGCACAATAAAACCCCGACGCATCAGAATCTCTTCATCGGTTCCGGTTGTAGATCGCAGCCCACCAGCGGAGGATGAACAGCATCAGGCAGGTGCCCACCCGGGTGAAGAGCCGCAGGGTCGAGACCAACCTGGGCGCCGAAAGGGAGCATTTTGACAAGCAGCAGGTAAAGTCACCGTCCACACGCTGGTGGAAGATAAAAGAGTCGGACCCGGGATGACGGAATGGCGATACACGTTTGGATTTGTGGCGAATCATGTTTTATTTATTTTATCTTCGCTTGTACTGAACTAGTGCTGGTGGTCCTGCAGTCCTCCGCGTTACCGTCACCGTCACCTTGTACCCGGCACACAGGCCACATAACCCGGGTTAGGGACGCTCTTTATCCGGCTAGCCAAGGCAGAAACAGCAATATTAGATTTGAAAAAATACTCTACAATGAATGATGTAATTGAACGGATATGTATGAAATATGTGAGCCGGCAAGCTGACTACGGTCTGCTTCATAGGATACTCCTCCTCACCCTCCAGCCGACCTCCTCCCACCGACCTGTCATCACACTGGACTCCTCTTACTGGTGATAGTGTTGAATTGTTCTCTCAGGACATTCACTAAAAACACGAGCATAACCACACTGATCTCATCTTCAAACTGACCGATTCATACTAGATTACCTATTTTGGGTTTGAGTGACGTGTTTATGAACTTTAGTTGACTGAAGGACTGTAAATGGATTAATGGCATTGAAGATAACACAACAACAAACTCTGACTGACAGACCTCTACTCTTTTCTCTTTACTGTTTTATTATGTATATATTATTTAATATGCATATGGACAAAGTTTACCTAAACTCCATTGTGACTCTGAAGCAGGAACCACATGCTAGCTGATAGCAACATTCTGTTGTTATGACTTTGGCTTTGTTGGCCTGTCAGGTTTCAGGCTGATCTTGTCCTTCCTGTTAGACCACATTTGCACTCTTGCAGCCATCTTTTCTTCTCTCGAGCTCTGCAGAGTCAGGGTGACCGGTGAGCGCAGAGTGCAGGACTCAAACAGAAGGCCTGTGTGCTTCATGGCCACTATAGAAATTGGGTGTGTCCCATTCTTTTACAAAAGGAGATCTGTGGCCGTGGGCCCGTTGGCCAGTCCTGTTTGGTTAGACCGAGCAGCAGTCTTACCAAAGGGGTTCACGAGTCCTCATCTGATTGTTATTAAGTACTTAGTAGACAATGAATGAAAGAAGAAACCAAATGTGGTGAGAAACTGTAGGATTGACACGGGGCGTAGTTAGTGAACTATGTGTATGAACATGAGTCTACCAAAAGCTTCAGCCACAATGTAGTTTGTTGATATTTTGCTTTAGTCCAATCAGGCGCTGGGAAGTTTCTCTTCAGAAACACGTGTGTGTGTGTGTGTGTGTGTGTGTGTGTGTGTGTGTGTGTGTGTGTGTGTGTGTGTGTGTGTGTGT
>JAOPJL010000141.1:15134600-15158071 GCA_027123545.1 Trisopterus esmarkii | reverse complement strand
GTGTGTGTGTGTGTGTGTGTGTGTGTGTGTGTGTGTGTGTGTGTGTGTGTGTGTGTGTGTGTGTGTGTGTGTGGTTCCCCCTCCCTCCTCTGAGTTTTGCGTAAAGGGTCTTTGAAACGCATCTATTCTGTTCTGTCCTTCCTCTGTATGTAATGTCTTTATACACTCAGATCTATTAATATATTTTAGTAAAGATAAAGGTGGTTTCCATTGTAAGAATTGTAAATGTGCTGAATAAACCATGACTGTTTATGATTCAGTGTCTCTGGCGTTTATTCTTATGAATTACAAGATGTTAAACGTAACGTAAGCTATTTTGAATCTATTATTTCATAGCGTTAAATTTAAATATTGACTAATACAGTCCAGTACTTGTCTAGAAGTGCTTGCTGTCACATAACAAAGAATTAGTTCAACTGAATATCTAAACAGCCTCTGAAATAATAAGTTTGTTTTTTAATGATCACAAATTGCATAAATGCATTAGAAAGAGGTATAGCATTTGACAATTTATATTCAATTATTTATGAATGTATTGATGTTTTTGTTTGTTCTTTAGTAGGTTAGATGGTTGAGTTTCAATATTAGGTAGATGGTTAAGTTTAGGTGTTAAAGACAGTTAAGTTGAGTTATTAGATACGGTTAAGTTTAGTTGGAAACTCACGTTTTCATGAGTTATTCTTTAGTAACTCATAAGATTTATTCGCCATCCCAGCAAACAGAAACTCAAGTCAAAGTCAAAGTCAAAAAAAGTCACGTCACGAGGGTCCTAGGACTGCGGTCCTTGAACTGCAGCCTCCCTGTTGCAGGAATGTTGCGTGGCCAGTCCCATTGCCTAAACAACTATTTGACATGCGCACTTGAGTCGGGTCCTGGCCAGCAGCATGCGCCCTGGAGCGCAAATCCACAGCTTGAAAGTCTGGACTCAGTGGACTGCGGTTACCTTGCGTGTTTAAACTTTAGTTGCATAGGTAACAATTAACGTCTCAACTGACGGGAGGAGCATGTTCTTCCGGAGCGGGAGTGTTTGAAGAACGCAAAATGGATATGGAAAACTTTGGATCTGCGTTAGATAAGAAGGCGTCGGAGATGACGGTGGTGGACGTGTACGACATCGCAGCTGTCGTGGGTCAAGAGTTCGAGTGGATGATCGACCGGTACGGGTGTGACGCTCTGCTGCGGCTGATGCCTAAGGTGGTCCGGGTCCTGGAGCTGCTGGAGGTGCTGGTGTCCCGCAGCGCCGTCAGCCCGGAGGCGGAGGAGCTGCGGCAGGAGCGGGACAGGCTGAGGCGGGAGAGGGACGACCGGCAGGACCAAGAGAGGAGGCGCCAGCAGGTTGGTGACCCAGAGACCCCCGGTGACCCCATACAGCGGGGGTACTGGAAACCCCCAGAGACCCCTACATACATACAACCCTAAACAGCGGGGATACTGGCTTTTCAACCTGTAGTAACAAGGTCTAAGAGAAGAAGAAAAGTCGTGTTAAGTCTTGTTCCCCTTGGCATGTTGACATCTTAGTAAGTTAGTTAATTCTATGAACATCCTACCTTGTAGCGATTGTTTCTCTTTCTTCTGACAAATGTACTTATTGTAAGTTGCTTTGGATAAAAGTGTCTGCTAAATGCCATTAATGTAAATGAAAAGTGTATCCTAGCCTACCAAAACTCAAACTGCTATATTATATTGTATATTATTGGTGATATTATGAAATTATAGTTAGAATGATACCTACGTTAATGTGAAAAATTCCAATACAAGTGTGCAGAGGTTTTTTTGCGACATTGTTTTGTCATTCGCCAAACGTCAGGAACTTGAGTTGGTGGAGGACGCGTGGAGAGGCGAGATCCAGGACATGAGGACTCAGATCTCTCACCTGCAGTCGGAGAACCAGCGGCTTCGGGCCAGCCTGTCAATCAAAGACGAGCCAAGCACTGAGCGAGAGACAAACGAAGAGGGTATGCTTCATTCAGCATGCATCCTTTACGATGCCTTACAATGTCATTCATGGGACATTGAATGCATGTTAGTCAGATTAACATTGAGGGAGGCATGTTCCAACCGTACAGAAGCAAAGTCATTCAAAGTAGGACGGCCTGTAACAAATCACAGCTCTGCTCTCTTTGACTGGTGTTCTCCAAGTTATATTCAAGTACAGTTTACTGTTTACATTACCTTTAAAATGATTGAATAAGAGGGTTACAACTACACATCCGAAACATATTTAATAGGGACCCTAAAAACATGTAATTCTTACTGTATACTGTCTCATTCGCCTTTCCCCTGTGTTACTAAGTGGCACAGCTCTGCTAATATATATGCACTGGGGTGGTAACATGATATCAAAGTCATCAGACACTTGCTCTCCACTCAGCACAACTCAAAGGCTCTCTGGTGAAAAAGAATGCAAGGCTAAGCAGTGTCAGAGAAAAAAGTCAAAGGTGTAGTTCTGCATTGTAAACACGCTGCTCCTGCAAGCTTTAGGCTAGCTGGAGTCTTGCCCACAACATTATGGGTGACCTGGACTCCAGTGCTTTGGTGCTGCTCACTAGGTTATGGACTGAGCAGTCCCAGTACGATGCTAGCCTGGTCAGGAAGCATTGGCTGTCAGAACAGATTAAACTCCAATTAAAAATCAACCACACAGCCCCACCCAAAAGGGACTGGCCATCAAATGTTCTGGGCTTAATATATAAAGTTTTCATGGTATGCAAACATATGTATGGTACAATGACGGTTGTAATATGACATTAATAATGCAGTATTGATGGAAGTAATAATCACAGAGTGATTAGTACTGTTCTGTGTTGGTTCACTTCAAAGCCCATAAAAGATGTGGTGGTCTTCATCGGTGTCCTGCTCAGTCATGCAGACACAGACTTAGATTGTGCCAATGCTGTGGAACTGTGTGGACAGAACATTAGCTATTGTGTTGGGAGAGAGGGAGAGAGGGAAAGGGAGAGAGGGGAGAGAGGGGGGGGGAGAGAGGGCCATGCTGGCAAGAGGGCTGTAAATCTATTTTTTACCTAGACAGAAATACAGCTCATACTGTATGTGATCTGCTCTTTACTTTTGCTGCAGTTATTTTTACTTTCAAGGACAAAAACAGACGGACAAACGACCGATTTTAATTTCATTCAAGTTAGTCTTCTGCAATGTTTAAACAGCGAGCCGTGCATTGTTCTATGGGTCTTTGTACTGCAACAAGGGGCCAGCAATGTCCACCAGTCAGCATCACACTACGTAATGTGAGCAAAAAATAGTTAAGTAAGAGTAAAGAATCTGCTTGAATTCACAACATTGAACTAATGTATATGTTCATTTATATTGTGACAGCCAAAATGGTTTATTAATTGGAGGGTCTGTAAGGCACCTTTATTGTAGTGTTTTGATAATAGACCTTCATCAGACTGATTGCTTTATATTAATATTCAGATAATTTTCTCATTTTCATAGTCAATTGTGATGTGTTGATACATGATGGTGATCTGGTGACACATGATTGTGATATAGTGATACATGTTTGTGATGTGGTGATACGTGATTATGATATGGTGATACATGTTTGTGATGTGGTGATACGTGATTATGATATGGTGATACATGATTGTGATGTGGTGATACATGATTCGGGGTGATGATGCCCGGTAGATATGCATCAGTACCCTTATGTTCCGGGCATCATGAACGTGTCTTCTGCGTACCCCTTAGGGAGGTCAGAGAGGGAGCAGCAGTGGACCAATAAGATGACTGATATGGTGAACAAACAGAGACACGAACTCTGCGCTAAAGACCACAAGC
Organism: Trisopterus esmarkii; assembly: GCA_027123545.1. Lineage (NCBI taxonomy): Eukaryota > Metazoa > Chordata > Actinopteri > Gadiformes > Gadidae > Trisopterus > Trisopterus esmarkii. The sequence goes on along the minus strand of JAOPJL010000141.1, from coordinate 15,154,273 downwards.
TGTCGAAGAGGAACGAAGACGTGGAGGCGGTGAGCATTGAACCTCATGAATCCACCACTCCGTTCACATCAAACTCTTATTTTGCAAGTCTGATGGAGAAGCATGGGTACTTTGCAGACTAGATACGTCTGACTAAATTATACAAAGGTGCAAAAGTGCAGCAACTCGATTGCCTTATTAAGCCAATATTCACATAAAATGAATTATTCCACTTCATCTTCATTCAGCACTTAATCTTCCTACCGATCAGAGAGCAAACGATAAGCTCCTACCCAGACCAACAGAGAACACTGGAAAACACAGAAGTAAAACCCAGTGAAAGTAAACCCCACCCTGCTCCATCTGAACCCCGTCTCCCCCCCCCCTCTGGCCTGGTCCAGCTCCAGGCCCAGCAGCTGAGGCTGATGCGGATGAACCAGGACCTGCGCCGCAGGCTGGCCGCAGTGGAGGGCCAGGGCAAGGCGGGCGTGCAGCAGAGGGTGGAGTTGGAGGCGCTGGCCCAGGCCAGGCTGCAGGAGCTGAGCTCACTGCAGCAGGAGCTGAGATTGCAGCAGCAGGAGCTCTCCGGCCTGAGGGCCGAGCGCCGCGACGGAGGTGGGCCAGAGAGGAGGGCGAGGGCGGAGGTCTCTACGGCTGAGACGCCACTCTTCTCCACTCAGATCGCCTTAAGCAGCAACAAGGTGATTTAGTTTAGTTTGTTGGTTGAATTGTCAGGGACATGTTCAGAAGGCCTTAGTCTCAGTGAGGGGAGATGCCTTGTACCGGGTTATAGCGTCACACTGATGTCCATCTAGTCCAGGACAGGTACGGATATTGTTCAATATAGGTGACAATACAACATATGATGAATCACATAATAGTATTTAGTATTTATAGTATTTACCTCTACCTAATTTCACACACACACCGGCAGGTAGACTAGCCCTGCTGTCAAGGGGTCTTCTAAGGATTCTTATAGTAAACAAATCAACGCAGGCGGGTGGTGAGCGCTGATGCCTCACAGCCCTACAGATGGTCCTTGATGGGACCGTTGGGAGCCACACCTGGCAGAGACCCCTCGTGATTCTCACACCAAATCCCTTGATAACACACCACGTTGAGAACTGCTGGCACTGTGGTCGTTATTACCCAAATATATCAACACCCTGTTGTCCCCATCTCCTGCCTTCCTACCACCGCCCACACGTGTTCATACATCTCTAGTTTTGTTATTGTGGAGAGAGTGGAGGCAAACAATACCCCCCCTCCCACATTAACAATGACCATTAGAACCTCTTGTATTATATTATATTATATTAAATGGTCCTCATTTATAAAGCGCTTTTATCCAAAGCGCTTTACAGTGTTGACTGACATTCACCCATTCATGCACCTATTCAAACACCGACGGGGGAGTCAACCACACGGGGCGACAGCCAGCTCATCAGGAGCAATTAGGGTGAGGCATCTTGCTCAGGGTTGCATCACGACACTCTAGCTAGGAGGAGCCAGGGATCGAACCAGCATATAATAAAATATTATATTAATATTGTGTGCGTTTGTGCGTGTGTGCGTGCGTGCATGTGTGTGTGCATGTGTTTGGTGTGCGTGTGCTTGTGTGTGTGCGCGTGTGTCCAGGCTGTGGAGGCGCCACCTGACCCCATCAGGCAGACCTCACTGTGGGTGGAATGCGGAGGAGATTCTGGACTCCTGGCGGGTGTGTTCGAGTCGGAGCCACTGTTTCCGGTCTACACCTCCTCGTCAGACACAAGTCCCCCGGGGGAGGTGGAGGAGGAGCAGGAGGAGGAGCAGGAGGAGGAGAAGGAGGAGGAGGACGCGGCTGCCTGCTTGGTTGGTAGTGTCTGTTTGAATGAGGCGATAGAGGGCCTCATTACGGATGTTGTTTGTTGGAATATTTTTTCAAAGGTCTGTCGCAGGTCAGGATCATTGACCTAGTGTTGTTCCTGACCCTGACCTTAACCCCTAACCACACGGTGTAGTTACTTGTTGTAGCTGATCTAAACATGTTATGAAACACCCCATATTATTACATTAGCTCGCTGTATTTGGCCTTCATACCATTTACCTGTATGCTGCTCTTTAAAGAGGGGATCTGGTCCAGGATCCATAACTCTACTCTGTGAGCTTCTACTTGATCAGAAATAGGTTGTTTGAGTGTTCTGTTTCTTTCTAAAACCAGGCGGCGTCTGGGGGGGACGAGGTCTCCCACGGCTCGGGGGACGAGTCAGACACGCGCTTCACGCTGCAGGAGCTTCGGGACGTCCTGCAGGAGAGGAACGAGCTGAAGGCTCAGGTCTTCGTGCTAGAGGAGGAGCTGGCATACTACAAGAGGTCAGAAAACACCTGTAAACCAAACAACACTGATCCTGATGTTAGATGTGGGGCGCCCCTGGGGGTAAACAGGGCTGATGTTATGAGTGGTTTCTGACTGTATCAGAGCAGCTCTCTGAGCAGAAACATGAACCTTCCCTACATTCCCTCAGTGAGGAGTCTGAGGATGAGGAGCGGTTCTTCGCTGATCCAGATCCAGATCCACCATGTTCTGCCCCGACGGCTCAACCAGACTCTGGGATCAGGCGCCTGTGAGTGAAACCTACCCAGTCACCTCCCACAGAAAAGACCAGCCAATATGTCATACTTGTCATACATACTTAATTGCTCAGAAATACCTCATACACCACAAATGGGCCTGATACGCCACAAACTTTGAGTATACCACAGTCATATCATACAGAATAGACCACTGTATAATGTACCTGATTCTCCACAAATCTCCCCAATAAGCCACAGTGAAATGTACTTAATACACTACAGTCAAATGTATCCAGTACACCAGAGTCAAATGAACCCAATACATGTACATTGATATATTCATACATAGTCATTCATCATGTTCAAACCACAAATGACAGGCCTGCACTACAGTCCAACGGGCCTAATACAATACAGTCTGTAAGGTAGGAATGTGTTTGTGTGAGAATGATCAGGCACATTTCATAATTTGCATTCAATCAATAGTCATTTCTGTTCTGTTTGTCAACATTTCTCTGAAAGGATTTTTTCCAGTTGCAGGTTCTCATGCTGAATCTATTTGTTTCCGGTTCTTGTGTTCTCTGGTCTAAACAGGATTTTCACAGCCATCATGCCGATGGTGGCGGCCGGTTTGATCCAGGACGACCCGACCCTGCTGCCCATCAGGAGGCTGTGGTCCCTCGTATGACCCAGCAACACCTTCCAAAACGTCTCATTGAAATCTCAACGTCCTGTGGAAATATCTCTATACACCAACCGCATAGTGTAATTGTGTTGGGCAGCAAGGGCTATCCGATGGAACATGAACTAACCCTAACCCTGTATTTGCACTAGGAAATATATTTCTTAAGTTAGTGCAAGATATCATGTGTAAAGAATAGAACAGAATAAAAATATAAGGTCTCCCCACCCTGTTCAACTCGGTCCTGCTGGAATGTTCTTAAGGACGCCGGCTAGCTGGAGGTTTGATGCCGAGGGGACACAGCTCATGACAACCAACCAACTGTTGACGTTAGTGTGGAAGAAATACCTGAAATAATGTTTTTTTATGTTTAGAAAAGGTATTAGGATTCAGAAGATGTTTCTGTGTCATCATGGAGTTCAAAGATATATATTTTAAATATAGCCCTAATTAGAGAATTCAGAATTTGAGATATCGAAATGGCAGAATCCACACCATATATACAGTATATATATATATTTATTTATACGACTATATACGACTTATAGACCTTAGTGTTATGCATTTAACATCTGTATCCTTGTGAATATGTACATTTACAAATGATGTATTAAATATATGTATATTTTTGGTATTTGGCAGTGGTTCACGGAACTCTTTAAAGTACTGAATCCTTTCCTATGCTGCTATCTCAAAGCTAAATCCAGACATCAGACCAATAGGCAGAGTGCGTTGAAACCTATATTTTACAGTCTATGGTTGAAACCTAATGATATTCGATTCTGTGGTCGGAGAATAGATAAACCATGACTATCCATAATTATATTTCACGCTTAAAACTAATTGAGAACATCTTAATCGTCTACAAAAATGTGTTAAAGAGTCAGTGAGCCACTGCTTCAGATGTAATTCAAGAGATGTATAGTCAGTGAGCCACTGATTTAAAAAAAGAAGGAAGGAGGGGGCGTGGTAACGCCATGATAACGACCCAAGCCAACTTTATGATACCTTTTTTAGTACCGTCGTACTAAACTGTTATGAGCGTTATAATAAGCGATGTTGGGTATGAAATGCGCCCCACACACCGTAGCGTAATGCTATTGGTGTCCAGGACATCGCCACGTGTAAAACTAATAAAACGTGGTTTTCGGTTCAACTGCTCCTTGGAAGGTAAATTGACACTTCCCACCACGTGATCCGCCTCACCTGACTCCTTGCCCGTCGCGCTCGGCTTCCCCGGTTGCCATGGCGACTCTGCCGTCCTCCTGACTCACACAGCCCGCCCATTGGCTCCCGCCGAGGACAGCGATCCAGAAGTGACCGGGCGGAAGAATCGACAGCAAAATAAGTTTACGTGTGTTTAAAGTTCCCTAACTATCGGATGCGGTCGCAGGAAGGCCCCCGCTGAGACATGGAGCTGGGGGAGGACGCCTCGCCCGCCTCGGCCTTCGAGAAAGACGCGTTCCAGCTCACCGTGGAGGACGTGTACGACATCTCCTACGTGATCGGTCGAGATTTACTCAAGATCAGCCGCTCAGGTGAGGAAGTGTCGGACCTCCAGTTCCGGATCGTCCGCGTTCTGGAGCTGTTCGAGACGGTGGTGAAGCAGTACAACCTGTCGGTGGAGGAGCTGAGGCTGGAGAGGGACAACCTGAAGACCGAGCTGGACCGCATCCTCAGGGAGAGCTGCACGCAGAACGGCGCGGTGCGTCTGACTCGGAGCTGGGCGTCACGCACCGTCTCTCTACTGTATGTTCCTCTGGGTTTATTGATCCCTTTCCATTGCCTGTTGGGGTGACGTGTGGTCGTCGTGTTCTGATTGTAGCCGGCAGTGGGACCCGATCAGTTGGTGGTCGACCTGAAGGACCCCAACAGACCCAGGTTCACCATGCAGGAGCTGAAGGAAGTGCTCCAGGAGCGGAACCAGCTGAAGGCCCAGCTGATGGTAGCTCAAGAAGAGCTTCAGATGTACAAGAGGTGAGAGAGCTCTGCACAAACATCACTTTTATAACTTCACGCACTTGTTCACCAGAATAAAGTAAACAAACTGACCACTGGTAATTCATCTGGCAAACATTTCAACATTTCAAACATTTCAACATTTTCACATTTCACTATAACAGAGACTATTAAAAGGACTTTGACTATAAGTCTTAGAAACAAGAGTTAATTCGACCCTACAGTAGCACCGCAGTTCCGCAGCTGACCTTAATTGACTTGTATTCTAAGTCGTCACTCTGCTGAACAATCGTGAACAATGCAGACACTGAGACAATGTGTCACACATTCCACAGGTTCATTAATGTGGTCAACATGTTGTCAACATATTGTCAACATGTTGTCATCAACATGTTGTCAACGTGGCTCATCCAATTTTTGTCATACCGATGACTTGATGGAGCTTAAGTTAATCACACAGGTTTTATATTTATTTATCATATACGTATTGTTTATTATTTCCATCTTCTAACATCCCTCTGTTGGAAAAGGAGTATTGAATGCTAAGACTCCACATTTAATGACTTCCCACCCTAGAACCAGCACAGGCCTCTGATTAAGTTATTAGTGACCTTTCATTTGAGTCATTTAGTTCTATGCCCCATCCCAGTGGCAGGCTACCAACGGAGCCAGGTATGTTTGAGATAGACCTGGACTCTCCCCCTGCCACTGACAACGGCTCGACCGCATGTGACGACACCGTAGAGGAGCCAAAGGATGAGAGAACAGCCATCTCAAAACTGTGAGAAATGTTTACTTCAAGTTTTTTTTTTTTTGCAGTGACAGTAACATTTAACCAGTAACACTGGTGTTCTTTGCTAAATATAGTAGAGGAAACTTTGTTGAAATGTTACGCTTCCGGTCCCAAATCTCCCACGATTTGATGTTGTCCTCCGTAACGAGTGCCGTCTGAATGCGAGCGGACAGAAGGGCGGGACATTTGTCAGAGAGAGCAAGAATACATCATGTGGGAGGGAGCTAGATTCCTCAACAGCCGGTCTACGGCCTCATAATGATTTACTTGTGACCTGTTCGTGTTTTTGCTGATGCTATGCATGTTTGTGTGTAGTCCAAGGAAGGAAGGGATAATGGAATCTTCTTAAACCAGCAGAGACTGAGACTTATCTCCAGCTCCCATATCGTCTGAGACTTCAGCATAGTCCATGTAGCTACTCTGGTGCCTTCATGTTACATAGAGAACACATGAACAAAACACTCAGCATTATCTGAACTATTCCCTCGGCTAATTTTGTAATGTTCTTTTTCTAGGTTTTCATTCAAGAGAAAATGAGGATTACTTCTTACAATAACAGGACCAAGTTATTTACACACAAGCCCACCAGGAGTTTTACACATATTTTTGCAATTTTTTATGCAACATTTTTTTTTAACTTTTTTTTGTAATCCATAGGATGCAATAGCATGTGATGCATTAGACATTTCTGAAGGTGCAGTATGTAGAATTGAATGGAATCAAGCACAATAGACTTGCCAGAAATGTAATATAATATTCATAAGAATGTTTTAATTAGATGATAAAAGGGGGACTGTAAAATGCCACAGAATCCTACAGATTGAATCTTTAACAAGTGAAGGAGAATAACGCAGGGGATTGTTTCTGATGTCCAGTGACAAAGTACAAGGTGTTACCCTGAAAGTATTGACATAATCTTTCTGTCTCAGTACTATACTGCTTAGTATTCCATGAAGAACTTTCTGAAGTATTCAGTCCTAGATATATTTAGATGACCGTGTTAATAGTTAAGCAATTACTTCTTCAGCAGTGGAAAGACTAACCAGCACATCAATAGTCCAGTGTCCTGGTTGAGACCAGACTAAGGGATTCTGTATTTTACGCTGTGGAGCTTAACTGCAAATGTCTTATATCAAGATATCCAAAGCGTTAGCAACATATGTACAAAAACACTTAAATAAAGTGATTTATACAATTTCTAGAGACGGATATGCTTTTTGGCATTTAGTTGTGATGGTGCAGAAAAGTAGAAATTTGACTTGCTTGATTTGCAGTTTCAAAGATTCAGTGAGAAGTTAACGCCATTACCCTCAGGGGAGAATTTGCTTTGAGCTTGTCATACAAATGCACTTGGATGTTAGTTCAGGTATGCAACCATTTGAAAAACCCCAGCAAAGTCATGGGAGTTTAAACTATACTCCTTTAATGCCTGCATGTGTGATGGGCCAACATCTGCTCACAGCAGTTGGTGAAAGTTAAGCATTTTCAGAACTGGCCAAGTATTATGATTATGAAGTTAAATGCACATCCCCTCAATCTCATTTCAGAATAAGCTCAATAAAAGTTTTAATAATTGAAAGAAAATGCAACAATTGAGATGAAAATTTTCACTGAGATTTATTTCTCAATTTACAATATGGCTTCAGCCATAGCAGTGAAACAGAATGGTAAATACAAAACTCCTACAGGGTATACTATACTTCTCAGAAGAAATGGTATCCCTCACTCTTAAACCATCATCATTTTACGACAGTGGGTGAAGAGAAATTAAATGATAAAATCATGAAAACAATACAGCCGCAGTATAATCATTCATGGGAAGCTCATGTCTAAACATTTATAAAATCAGCAAGTTACACTTGATTTAAAAAGGAGCAATTTTAGAACTATGCTCAGTCATATAATCTTCTTCAAAACAGTGTTGTCAGTTAAATACGTAAGGGGATGGGGTGGCAGCCTAGTATTTGAGCCAGGGATGAGCACTAAGAGAGGCTTTGCTGCGATCCCCATAGTCGTACAGTAGCTCTTCTTCTGCGTCGACGTCCCTGGCAGCCACCAATATGAGATGGGGTTTTCCATCAATGTCGTGAAGCCTAGTCTGGCAGTTACCAGCTTTACTGTGGTTGATCAATCTGCCCAGGCGGGTAGTTTCCCTTGTTGCGTCCACACTAAAATAAAAAAGCATTGATTAAATAAGATTAAATCCATGCCACAGCCATGGTAGCTCTATGGATGTATACATCCATAGAACTACCATTAGAAGCATGCAAGCAAGTGTCGACCCAAATTAAGTTCCACAGATATGAACATTGTACCACGTGTCCTTTATTTGGAATTAGATGCCAATTCAATGGCTTTTGTGAAAGAAAAATGCCTTTTTAAAATACAAATAATCAGTGGAAAATACAAAATTGCCATGTTCTACTCACCAGTAAGTTTTGCTGTGGTACTGGAAGTAGTACATGTAACAGCCGGTGGCAGGGTCCAGAGCATATTCAGCCTCCCTTTTCTTAGCTCGTTCGATATCCAGCAGGTCTCCATGGTACTCCACCACAAACTCTCCTTTGGTGAAGCCCCTGGTTGCAAACACTCCCCTTCCTTTAGCAGCTATGTGTCGCACCTATTCAAATGGAGAACACGTCTGCAATTAATATTAAAGGCGTAATATTTGGTCCAAACTTGAGGTGGTTAATTAACCTAAATTGGCGGTGGTTTAATACTACTTATTAACAAACAAAGTAATCTCAGGGGAATCTTTCCTCCGCTTTCAATGTCCAGGTTTTCTAATAGCATCCTTAAATATACTAGAATGGTTATAGGGTCCCATCCAATTCTCTTAATGTTTACATGCTCAGCTTTTTTTTAAGCAAGTTAAGGAGCAGGAAGATTAAACAATTCACAAATCAAACTTAATTCAAATACTTCATAAAGTTACCTGCAATCCTTCTTCCACACCGTCCTTGATAAGGTCGATGATGTGTTTCTGTTCTTCATCCTTATGAGTTTTAAGGATAAAAATAACACTTGGTAAGATGTCCCACTTAATATTATGTTCTGGTTCAGTCATTCATGAAAACCTAATTTTTACATTTAGGGGATTTTGCTAATGCTTTTATTCATTCACACAGACGGCAGAGTCAGCCATGCAGGGTGACTGCCAGCTTAGCAGGAGCAGTCAGGGTGAGGTGTCTTGCTCAGGGACACCTTGACACTGAGCTAGGAGGAGACGGGGATCAAACTAGCAACCTTCCGGTTAACAGTCAAACCACTCTACCTCCTGAGCTACTTCCTCGTCCTCCAAATGAACCTTTCAATACTATAGTACCAAGATGAAAATGGTGTCTTATTTGCTCTAAGTAACACAAACTTTAATACCAACCTTCAACTCAGCTTTAGTTTTCCTTGAACTCCTTCTAATTGGATAGTAATCTGTGACTTTCCTGTTTTGGGAAATCTTATTCTCTGTTCTAGAAAACAACAAGGGGGAAAGAAACAATACATAAACAACCATGCGATTCAGGGTTACGTGTGTGGAATCATTTGGATACATTCGGTTTCTAAACATACTTTTTCACCCTGGCTTTGTGACCACCAGCTTTCTGGGTTTTGGTTCCATTAGCCTGGTTTTGTTGTGCAGGCCCAGTCTGTGAAATGTGTTCTTTGTCCGGTGTTTTTTCTGTGTTGGTTTGTTCTCGGGACTCTGAGAGGAGCAGACAGGCCCGGGCTGACTTTTGTAGTTCGTTGGACTTCAGAACCTCACTATGTATTTCAGTAGCTCGGTCTAAAAATGCAGAGCATAAAACATTATATGGACCAATCCTTCCAGTTACCCACTAGCTATGAAACCATTGTTAAAGTGTCAGTTAATACAGATTATTTTGTGCAAGTCACAGACAACAAGTCCGCCATGCTGACCCGCCAAACGGCTGAACAATATTAGTTACAGATCAGATAAGGCAAAAAAAAAAAAAAAAAGGAAACCAAAATTAGCACTTATGATTGAATGTACAAGTGTCATCAACCACTCAATAAATTCCCTACCTTTCTTTGGCTTTGCTGCATCAGTGTTTTCCAAGCCATTTCCTTCCTGGATTACACAGCTGGAGTTTTCACTCAGAGGGGATCGGGGTTTGCTCGGACTCCACAGGCTATGGAGTGTGGACTGGGCTTTGCATGAGCTGTCCTGCAACAGCATCATTCATGTTCGCATTATTGGACAGAATAATAACCTTGGTGCATTAGTTCTGAAGGATCCTCTGGAGGCTATTAATACAAGGTAAGGAAATTAATAGAAAGGCAGATTACATATAGCATTACAAAAAGTATAACAACTATAACATTTATAAATAAAATAAATATGAAATGTCAAATTAAGTTTATTCGACTGCTTCATTAATGTCGGAGAGGTTTGCAATTACCACCCCTACTGGCAAGCTGACTTTACTGCCCTGGATAATTAATGTGTGGCATCATTGTGTGAGAAAGTGTTGGTAAAAGGTAAAGCCAAGTAGGAACACTGTACCGAAAGGCTACGTCTATATCTAATATTTATCAATGTTATCTAACATTTCAGTACAATATTTATATTGAAATGTTCAACATGTGACCTAAACAACGTACCCTGTTCATCTCTGGTTTGTTCTCCTTGGTCTCCTTGAGGGCTTCTCGGTGTTGAATGGGGTCCACGGGCTTACTGGTGGTCGTCAGAACATGCTTCTTCCCTAAGTAATACAGGCAAACACATTGGTAACTGAAGATACTTGATAATAACGCCGTGAAACCAACCACCAAACAGTCTTTGTTGTTAACACTAGCTCCATAACGATATATCATCGACATGAGGTTACAACATGCACCGGTTGGATACCTTTGGCCATCTCAAGGGTCCAGACCAGCCGAGAAGGTCGAGGTCCTGCTGAGGGTTTGGCGGTCAAAGGCTGAAATGTGCAATATTGTCTAATTAGAGGACAGCATCAGAACGCCGCTCGACTCAACACCAGAGCGTGTGATGGATTTAAAAAAACGTACCTCGATGCTGATTGGCTATTTCTACAGCCAGGCTAGACAGAGCTAGGGAGGGTCCGCCCCTTGGTTCCGGAAGGGCCCGCCCCCTTACTTCCGGAACATCTGTCCGAAAACGTTCGAACTTGAAGCATCGAACGTTTCTCGAATACACATTGAGTTAAATATCGTTGTCACTTTGTTTTCTAACTTGATTTAAATATTATTTAAAGTTTATCATCGGAATGGGTATTTGTCGTTAACTAACTATTTTTGCTATAACGTTACACACATAGGCCTTCACATCTAACTAAGCCATCTCACACACTAACACTCTCCGTGAGATAAACTCGTTCATAGTTCATCAGTTGATATTGTACACACGGTTTGTGTTCATGTTGTGTGTGCAGTTAAAAAAAATCCTTGGGATCTAGCTCAGTTTCTTGTTAGCGTTAGGGTGACAAAATCTATTTTTCTATATGGTCATTAAATACAACGTGAAGGGCATGGAAGACCACTTGGGAAAGTGTATTTTTATTTCATGAGCATAGGGTCAGGTTCTTCTTCAGATTCTAGTGTCTAACCCAAAAATATAGTCGAAAAATATTAGATATCTTAAATGTATCCATATTGAGAACAGAAAATATCGGTTTCCATTTTCAAAACAACAATGACATTCTTATCAAGTTTTGCCAATCATTGTTATCCACCACTTTTAATGTCGTTATTTACACTCACACATCGAAAGACATCATGCATATACAACACTGAATATTAAAATTATCTGTCACTCAATGGTTTTCAAGTCCGCTGCAAGGGCTTCTTTGAACATTCTCTTTTTCTCTAGATTGTCATTGGCGTTTTTCCTCTTCTCTTGTTTCCTCTGCATGGACTCCATCTTCTTCTTGATGATTTCACTGTCTTCTCCTTTACAGGCAATATCCACTTTTCCTCTCAGGATCTCTCGAGCACGTTTTCGGTTTGTTTCCACCGATCTCGTTTGATGACACTGGGGAAATAAAAGGAGAATAATGGTGACAATGGGCCCAGGAAGGGTTAGTTGTGTTCATTTTCAATAACCGAGACCAATGCACAGAAGTCCATGGACAGAAGATCGTGACTTACATACCTTCACTACAATCCCAGTGGGGATGTGCTTGAGCACCACACAGTTGCTGGTTTTATTCGTAGCCTGGCCGCCCGGTCCCGACCCTCGAACGAATTGTTCTTCGAGTTCGTCCTCGTTCAGGACCGGAAGATCTATGAGGTCCTTTTTCCCAGCTGCTAAAACCCACGCAGGTCCTGCAGCAGGAGCGACCCTCAGCAGGGGAGCACTGGTTAGAGATCTCCCCCACGGGATCCGCCTGGACGCAGAGTACACGGAACTGATCAGCGGCAGCACCGAGCCCATAGCAGCAGGTCAGATCCTCCTCACACTAAACATGAAGTGGAAACATAACATTGACCACACGTGAGTGTTGAGTACGGGGGTCCTCACGTCGGTCAGGTCAAATGAAAACATCAACGACGTAAACAGGATATCAGGACGACTTCCTACTAGGCAGCCAATCGGGAGGCAGGATGTATCGGCGCTTTTTGTATATGAATGCCTGGTTAAATGGATCCGTGTGTAGAAGAAGGCTGTAAGGAAACACGGAGCATTAAGGTGTGTAGAAGGGAGTTCAACTTTTAAAAATTTGGGGTAATTTGTTTAGAAACATTTGCAATTATTACCTATGTACATATATATAAAGATAGTAGTTGGCAAACTGGGAAAATTAATCTTTGAGACAGCGAGAGTGAACAGACCAGGTACTGAGTTGAAGAAGTCAGTAATCCGGGGGAGTTCTACGAGGAAATCTGGACGCGCAGTCAATCGACAAAATTCCTAAAATTCCTAAAATGTTTTTTTTTTTCTTGACTTGACATAGCTGTGACTAAAGCAGGGGTTATAGTTTAGACATTATGCAAGGCTTCCAAATATATATATTCAATAACCGGGCGCCGTGCGGTGACAGGATACAAACTGTGTGTTTTATCTCCCAGACATTGCATGCCATCAGAGACGTGTTATTCTAAAGCCTCCGCACGGGGGCGCTACTGCGTGTTATTCCAAAAGCCTCCGCACGATGGTGCTACTGCGTGTTATTCCTAAAGCCTCCGCACGATGGTGCTACTGCGTGTTATTCCTAAAGCCTCCGCACGATGGCGCTCCTGCGTGTTATTCCTAAAGCCTCCGCACGATGGTGCTACGGCGTGTTATTCCTAAAGCCTCCGCACGATGGTGCTACTGCGTGTTATTCCTAAAGCCTCCGCACGATGGTGCTACTGTGTGCTGTCTGCGGAAGTGCGTCGCCGCTCGGATGCGTCGCGACGGTTCGGCCGACAGGAGGCGTTTCAAACCGTGTGACTGGGCGGCTGATCCTAGGTCTGCTGCGGACGGTGGAGCAGCGGTTAAAGGCGTAGTGTAGACTGAGGATGGCTGCTCGTCATCCATGTTCCTGCTGTACTTTGGATTCTAAGAAGTGGAAGGAGCTCCTCGGCTGAGATTTCTCCTCCCAGACCACCACAGCGGTCCGACCGGGGAAAAGCGTGGATACCAAGGACGTTTAGTGGGTCGCGTTAGCCTCTCCTCGACCGAGCGTTTCAGCGTGTGGTCTTCAGCGCTCCGATGCCCCGGGCCGATTGGAGAACCAGAACCCTGGTCTGAACCAGCGCATCTCCGCTGTCGAGATGTTTCTGCACCCAGCGCCCTGATTTGAAACGTGTTCATCCTCCCATGTCGCGGGCGCTACAGGGCAGCGACGTGTCGGACGTCAACACACTCGGGTTCCACTGATGCCAACGGGATCGGTGGCCGCTTTTTGGTTGACCTAACGTCCCGGTGTGCAGGAACCCGTCTGGAGAACTACGAGGAGGACAGCGTGCCTGTGAACTAGATGTCCCGGGTCCCGCGTGGACCGTGGACCGGACCGGCTGACCAGGTATGTGCGGACCAGTCTGTGATAACCAAGCTGGGATTGTTGCTAGGTAACTAAACGGTGGACCTGGTGTAAAGATGGAGTGTTTACTCCAGCTCTGTTTCTGCTCTGCTCAGTGACCTGAAGTCGATCATCTGAACGCTGAACGGTTCCGTGTGATCGTGAAGGCAATCACACCGTGATGTGTTAGTTTAGTACGGAGGATTCCTTTCCTCCTCCTCCAACCTATAAAAGCTGTGCTGTGGTGGTCCGCACTAGAGGTACCTCCTGGTCTGGTCCCAGACGTCCACCCTAAAGCTCCTCACAGGGTTCGGCCACAGGTAGATCACCAGTTGCATCTCATTGGCTACCACGCACACAACGACTGCATTTGGTTGCACTTGCTAGTGCAACACACGAGCCCCTAAATACCCGTTCTAAAACGACTGTCTCTAATATCCAAACGGGGTGTACTCGGTGTTTTGGTTCTGTAATGGAGAGCAGAACGCGGTGTTTTGGTTCTATAATGGAGAGCAGAACGCAGCGTGATCACACATCCTGCATTGTCGCAAGTATGTCAACGCCGTCAGTACATGTTAGTGGCATTCAACTTAATTTTCACTTCTCCAGCGACTGCACATCTGTTGGGTGAGTCACTGACCTACTGGTGCTCCTATCAGGATGTTCGCTGTTACAGAAGACCTCTGATCAGGATGCTCACTGTTGTAGAAGATCTCCTATCAGCACAGCTTAACACCTGCAATCAAACATGTAAGTTTGACTTGATATGACACTCGTGCCGTGCCGTTCAGTAGTGTGCTGTGCTGTTGGTGAGACCCCTTCGCCAGGCTTTTCAACACATGAGCACTGACAGGCCAGCGTCTCCGCTGTTGACACAGAGGCAGAACGTGCTGGATGTGTGGTTGTTCACATCGCTCGGCCGTTATAGTAGCGTGCCAAAGTTTGTGATTCCTAGTTCAACGTGTAGAAACGGGCCCTGTAAATGTCACTGCGTGTTTCACACCCCGGTCTTCTGCCGGCTGTAAACCGCGTCAGGGTGCGATCTAAACCTGAATCTAGAACTACTTGATCTAAACCCACAAGATAACAGCGGAGACAGACGAGAGCCCGCCCTCATTCCTCAGTGGTATCTCAGCCTGGCTCCGACCTCGGATCACAGATGACATGAACTTCCATTTTGCATAATTCCATTTTCTTATAGACAAGGTTGTTATTAGAGATGCTTTCAGGTATTGCCTGACAACTTGACAATAAGTCCGTTTTTATTTGTCACCAATCATCTTTTGATTGGTATTGTAAAGTCATGAAATTAAGATATTGGCTTAGCGCAATTCCCAGTGTAATAGCGTAGGCCTTACTGAATTATGATTAGGAAATAATGAATAAATACTTTGTTAAATAACTTTAACCTCAGTGGCCTGTTTAACAATAATTAGTAACTCATTATGCCCCTATTGTGAATGAAATGCAGATGTTTATGGTGATAAAATAATGTTTCCATGGTACCGGCCGTGGTCAGCTGACATGCCAGCCCCTATTCCTCCTCATCAAAGACACATGTTGCATTAATGTGCAGAGAAGCCTTGTGTTGTAAAAGGGTGTCTCTGAGCTCATAGTCTGCTGTACCCGTGCGGCCTGTCTGGGTCTTCTCCTAACCAGTCCTCATGGCGTACAGGACTTTCTTTCTTCTCTTTGCTACCCGACTGGTTTTTTTTCTTTGGTCTAAGTGTTCCATCCTGGGCTGATCTTATTGTTCTAGCAGTCTGGCAGCAACAGCCAATGGGCTACCAGGCTGCTGTAGGCCTGCTTGTCATTGCTTCTATGAAAATTAAGCGGTGGTTGTCTTTGACGGTGGGAGACAGGCGGGCCCCTGAACTTAGCCTGACGCCCGGACACTTAGAGTGGAGGCCAGTTGACACGGTACACCACGTGACTCATGAGGAGCCGTCTCGGACATAGACCCCCATGGACTACATAGTGAATCCCCAGACTATAGTGAACCCCCATGGACTATATAGTGAACCCCCCCAAGATTACATAATGAGCCCCCAGTCTACATTCTAAAAATGTTTTTAGGACTGCACGCTGGAATGTTTTCCCTGCCTGTTTCCACTACGACTACTACTACTACTATTACTACTGTACTGCTACTACTTCTACTTCTACCACTTCTGCTGTACTACTACTATTGTACTTTTACTGTACTACTACTTATACGACTACTATACTACGTTTTTACACACAGTGCTTTAGAATTAAACAGGCAAAGTAATAATACATGTGTTAATGTACAAGACAGACAATGTTCTTAAAGGTACTAGCTTGGATTTATTGAACCCAAAGTCACTTGATGTTCTTTGGTCTGATAAACAGTATCCGCTTGGTGAGATTGCCCCGTGGGGGGGCTGAGGGAAGGGGTCCTCCACCAGGGTCACTCAGGGGTGAACATGGACCAGAACTCACTGCAGTTCAGCATTCTGTGCTAGAATCCCCCTCTATGGTGAAGGGGCGGCAATTCACAGAACAATGTTTTGTAGACATCATTAACCCGTAGCAACAGTAGTGGTGGTAGGACGGTGGTGATGTTGGGTGATCAGAATGCAGATCACCAACAGAAATGTCCTGACACTGCTGCAGTTCATTACCAACGGCTGACTGTTTGCAGTTATCCTCTTGCAACTCCTTTGCCTCGTTGAAATGCATCTGCTGCTTGTTTCTGAGGATTTGCAAAATGCGATAAAGTAGAAAGCCCCCAACTTGTGGTCCTTATGGTGGTCTGGGCTAGACGCGTGCGGCGGGTGGGTTTGAATCCCCGCCCACCTTCTCTCTGCTCCCCAGGTGGTCTCTGAGCTGTGTTGCGTAATACCAAGAGGGGAAGTAGAACTGCTGATGAAACGCTGCAGAGCTCGGGCCATAAACGGAGCGGAGTGACGGGTTTAAGGGGACTGTTTAAAGGGCGGTGGACGCATTCGTTATCAACCTGGGCCATCTGATAGCTGGTGAACTCTAGTGTATTTTGGACTTATGCAGGACAAAGGAGGAACAGAGAGTTAATGATTAATCTGTCTAGTTTATACAGTTATGTAATTCATAAAAGGATGACCTTGACCTGTTAATCATCCAGACCTTATTTTAGTCGATTCTTTCTGTTTCTGTGACCCTCTCAACGTGGATAATCCCCAAACTAGAACGATTACATTAAGGCCTGCAACACCATGCAAGCTTGCAGTATAACTTTTGATTCTTATACGGAATAGGAACTGGTTTTGTTACTAAAGATGAGAGGAGCATTTAGTATGTGGGCTGTACATAGGCTTTTACACATCACCAAGTGACGTGTCAGACATCTTTATGCTTGTTTGTCATGGTCACTCTTAATACATATATGATATATTTACTGGCAAAAGTTTTTGGCTTGTATTTAAAATCCACAATCTGCTGATAATCAGCTTAGTTCGTCATCCTGTAACTTTGCCCACAGTCCTCTGGGATGGATCATCCCAGACTCGAATGCCAGTTCAGCAAGCAAAAAATTAGACTGACTTCCTGTCAGTTAGATTGATAATGACCCTCGGTATGTTATCACATTATTTAAGAAAATGAATATATATATATTAATAAACTGATTAAAATCTGACGACTCCTGTACTGTGAGAGAAGAGCCGTGTTTGGGTCCACCTGCTGAATAGTAAGGAGAAGGGATTTATTTTCTATTCAATATTAATAGGTTGGTTAATCAACAAAGAATTACTGTTGTTTGGCTTGACTACATTTCTATTAAGGATTTCAGCTGACAGAATTTGATTGCAGGCAGAGGGCTGGACCATTAGGGCTGCATCCTATAGCCAACTTTGTTTCTGGCACCTATGTGTGGAATTTTACCTCCTATCCTTAATTGAAAATGGTTATTTGAACAGGGAATCAGTTAAATTCTTTGGAATTACAAACTGTTGTCTTTATAACAAACTGTCTAAAGACTAGTATCAGCAGTGATTTGGAAGCCCATGTGACCTCAGGTTGATTTATAAAGCTACTCCTACTTCTCCCCCCTACATCAGTATAGTATTCGGCAGAAAAGTTTAGCTGATATTTTGCACATATGGTTAGCGTCTGCATTCATGACAACATAGGCCTGTAAGGTAATGGCCATAGTCCTTATTATTACACACATTACTTACGGAAAGCTTAGCTATCTCTCTATCTTTAAATTTTTACATGGTTGATTTACTACTTCTTGTTGCAATAAAGCTAATCTATGCCGATGTTTACAAATGTCCATTACATAGCAAGCCTTCTGATGTTGCAACAGAGCAGCTTTTGAAGGCTTGAAGCCCTTATAAGGAGTTTCCTCAGTCATTCAGAAGCCACTTTGTCTCTGATGGGCACCAAACCGACCAACAACTCTCAAGGATGGTCTTAAAGAACCGTCTTGGATTTGGCTGAAGTCAATTCTTTGTGCTCTTTACTCTACAGTTAATGCAGATTTACTGCTTTCCAAAAGTGAACAGGGACCGAACGCTCAGGCCTCTTCACGCCTGATGGTATGCGAACGACTGGACAGACTCCAACAGACAAGTACCACTTAGGCCCCACAAAGCATTGCCTGTTAAAGCAGACACAGAGAACATGTAGGACCCAGCTGCTAACCCTCGGGAAACTCCTTGTGACGTCTTGAGCGAGGATCTTTCTGGTTGATTATTGGCCGGCTAAGTGTTTCTTTATGGCTATGGTCTCATGGCGTTGAATGCATTGTGTGGAATGTAACGGAACAACCAGGAATTCAACCGCCCTCTCTGATTCAGACCAGTGCAAACCACATGTTGAGTCCTTCAACCACCAAGTGACCGTGGTGACGCTGTGAAGTTGCCCTTATTCCTGTGGGCCCAGACACCTCTAGGGAGTAACAAACCCCCGCCCCCCACCACCCCGGTCACAGGAGTCTCACCGGAGTCCTGACCTGAAGCACTTGAAGTGCGGTGTCTGGGGTCGGGGTGTGTGTGTGTGGGCTGTAGATGCCTGGCGTGACTGCTGTTCTAGTTTTAAAATATTCATTGAAGGACTTAAAATAAAAAAAACAAGCATTTGAATTTATGTTAATCTCTCAATAGTAAAAACAGGCTCTTTTTTTTTTTTTTTGTATTCTGAGCAGTTGCAGTCCCAAGTGTTTGGTGCCGAGCCAATAACCGTGAGGGGACAACCTGACGCGTCCCTGTGAGCCACAGCTGGCTCCTCAGAGCGGGTTTATATGAGGAGATAAAGACAGAGGCTGCGGCTCCTTCCGCACGCCTTCTCTGAGCCACTGACGGTTGCACCGTAAGCTGCCATCAATCATCTCCTTTTTCCGCTTCGCTCATGTTTATGGAGAGCAGTCAAGGGTGTGTACTTTGGCCTGCGATGCCACGGGCGTTTGGCGTCCCAGGGACCGGTCCACGTACACCAGGGCGTTCCCCCCCCTCATCAGTGAGCTAGTGTGACCGCCGTTGACGTGGGTCTGTGAGCGTCAAGGGTTTTAATTTGCATACATTCAAATCCCCCCCCCCCTTATGTCGTGTGGTGTTCAGGACATCCTGTCCACGTATAGAATCAGGAAACCCATGTATAGAAGAGCCCTGGAATTGAGACCCAGTGGGAACAGTAGAACGAGGGATTGTGGTGTGTTTGTGTGTGTGTGTGTGTGTGTGTGTGTGTGTGTGTGTGTGTGTGTGTGTGTGTGTGTGTGTGTGTG
>JAOPJL010000141.1:15124457-15134500 GCA_027123545.1 Trisopterus esmarkii | reverse complement strand
GTGTGTGTGTGTGTGTGTGTGTGTGTGTGTGTGTGTGTGTGTGTGTGTGTGTGTGTGTGTGTGTGTGGGGGCCATGCACCCACCTCCCTTCCCCCCCCCCCAGCATCGCGGCTGAGTCAGAGCCATCACGTCAAATGAGAAGCTACAGCCTCTCTCTACCAGCCCTTCTGGGTGTCCTCCACCGGTCACCCCAGCATGGGCTAAAAGTAGACCCGTCAGACCGTAAGTCCCCACACACCACCATCTTCCTCTTTTATCAGTCTTTTATCACAAGGCTCTCAGTATCATAGCCTTTGCAGAGGGCCTCAGTGTCTCCATGGTGACCCTGCGTGTGTTTCCTGTGGGCATGTTGGGGACCGACTGCCGACGGTTCAACAGCGAGGTTGACTTGGTATCAGAGCCCTCGGTCCGGATGAGAGAGTGGAAGGGTCTGCTGAGGGCCGGTCGGTCCGCCGCTACACCGCTCCTGAGCTCAGACCTCACGGAGATACGAGTCACATGACCACCAGAATCCCTGGAAACGGCCTTATATGGGCAGTCCAAACAGATTATCTCTCTCGGTCGGTATCCCTCTCTGTTTATTGTTCCAATCTCTTTTTTATTTTTTGTAAAACTGCATCTGTTGTATTTGGGTACCAAAAGGAGGCGGTGTTAATTTGCAAAGTTGATGGACTTGATAGTAATTAGAATGTGTTGACAGTTGGCTTTGTTTGACGTTGCGTCCGTATCTGGGGACCGCTGGAACCTGGCATCACATTACTGGTTGGTTTTATTTTAGCGTTTGTTGGCTGAGTTATTTTTCTAGTTTCCCTCAAACATATCAACTGTTGGGTGAACTTCTCATGTAGCTGAAGGATGTGCTTCAGCTGATAATAGGAGGAGGTGCAGAGCCTCGTTCAACACCTCATCCTACATCTTTTCTCTCAGCCCTTATCTTCATATTTATCCTGGCCTGATCACCACCACGCTATCTAATATAATAATGGAGTTGGATCCATTTCCACGGTGCATTTTTACCACTTGAGGTGTTAAATCTCTCTACTGAGCTTGATGAATCAAAGGCATGTATTGTATATTGTTTAGTTGGTTTTTTAATTAATTTTCTATTAGGCATCAAAATCAAAGGATGTGTGTTTATTTCACAAACTTCCGCACAGTATGACTTAAACAATATCCCAAATCCTTAAAATAACAGTTGCAGCACTTGTCAGAGCTACATATACTGTATGACTGGGAAGGAAGGGAGGCATAGAAGAGGGAGTTTGACTTGGAATGCTAGAGACGGGTATAGGAGGCTATAGAAGGTAAGGGAGCTTAACTACGATGATGACAAGAAACGGGGATACAGTTAAACTACGATGTGTCTGTAGAAGAGGAGAGGGAGTCTAACTACGATGGTGTTTATAGAGGAGGGAGTTTAACTATGATGTTGTCTATAGACGAGGGAGTTTAACTGCGATGGTGTCCATACAGGCCGAGAGGGAGTTTAAATACGATGGTGTCTATAGACGTGTGGTATAGGAGGAGGAGGTGAGGGAAAGTGGAGACTGGAGAAAAACTATATCAGTCTCCGCTCTCCTCGTCATGCTGACTTCAGCGGGGCAGCCAATGAGGAGAGGGCCTTCTTTGTCTCCATGGTAACCTCCTGTTGAAGTAATCACAGTGAGGATGGGGCGAGAAGGAATATGTCTTGCCCTCAAGCTAAATCTATTTATTCCATGCGTTCTGTGGCCATCATTTCTTTGCTTCATTCATATTCTATTAGGCACCACAAAGCATAATTTCCTTTGATAGGATCATTATGTGAGTGATTCTCTCTGAAGGCCTTGTAGGAGCAGGGCTGACCCCAGAGCTGTGGTTCAGTTGGTCTGATTAGGGAACACAACATGTAAGGACATGTAAGGTATTGAAATGTTATTCATGAATTTTCAAAATTGTAGCTCTTTTTCTCCCCAAGGTCCCGTAAAAAGATATTTGATGTCCCGACTGGATCAGTTTTTCTTGGTTATTATGGCAAAATATAAATTAATCGACTCTGCAAGTTGTTTTACTCCCGGGAGTTAGCTTCTGGCCGCCCTCCTGTCAGACAGATCTCCAGCAGACCTAGCCCGAGTGGGCCAATCACAACCCTTTATCTAACAGGGGGCGGGTTTGATACGATGACTGACAGAGGAGCGCCCTATGGGAACGCCGTTGAGGCAATATCATAAACAACCTAGACCGCGGCTGCTGATGTGTCAGGCTGTATGTCCATCAGTTGCGTCCAGACACACCAGTGACATGCTCGTCAGTGTGTGAGGTTCCACACACACCTGTGAATTTGTCTGGCGATGTCAGGATGTAATGAATGATCATTTGGCTAACAGTTTATACAGTTAGTCACTTTTATACAATAGTTTAATTTAGTCCTCAACTATTATGTGAGATCTTCAATCACTGCCACTTCAAAATACAGAACAGGTCTTCTGAGCTGTGAACTACAGATCAGATATTTTGAGCTGAACTACAGCACAGGTCTCTGAGCTGTGAACTACACAAAATGTGACCCTTTGACCATGTCTTCTGAGCTGAACTACAGACTGGTCTTCTGAGATTGGATTGTAGTAAAGTGAATTGAACTGATTGACTTGAATCATTGTTTTTGCACAACCTTTTTGAACACTTTATTTAAGACTATTTCCCAAGGGCTGTTGTGTGTGTGTGTGTCCTCCCTTTATAATGTCCCGGTGCACTGGGGCAACAGAGAACCTTCTTCAGGATGAAGCGACCCCATGATCAGATAAACGTTCTGCTACTGACCCCAGCACCTAAAACACTATTTGCGGAACGTATACAAAATGTAGTGTTGAACAGATGCTGTGGATCTGTTGTTGCCTAGCCTTGACCGTGCTGGTGAAGAGTTATTCTCATGACCGTGGACTTGTTTAGAATAGCCTGCCCCTTTAACTCTAATCAACACTGTCTGAGCCATCTCCAATGTCACCGCTTAACACAAATAGTGGTGTTGGTTTAGAAGTGGAGGGGGTGAGGGCGTGGAGCGCCCATGACTGGGTCTTAGCATGTTGTTGGAAACCGAGAGACAAGCTATGTTTCAATGGATCCATACAATCACAGGGATCCATTCAATATAACAATGTTAAATGTATGACTAAGAGTCCTGCATATAATATCCATTGAATATATTTCAAGACTAACTCATTACCAATAGGTCCAGCTATTGCCGACGGTAGCAACATTGTGTCTGGGTAGAACAGGACGGGCCGTATCCGAATTCTGGATCTTGTGATCGAAATCTGCAGTTATTTGTCTCTCTCTGAGTTTCTGTTGTACTTCCACATCTGCTGTGTGCATGTGATTCCAGCCTCTTGACAGAGAGAGGAAACTGTCCTGCAAGTTGAGTAACTCAAATGTAGCACTAAATTGATTAATTCAAGATGAATGGGATTTTCCTAGAAAGGTCAAACACTATTTCCAGGGGGCTCTGTTGTGTTGATTACATTAGGAGCCCATGTGATCACAGGGTTATGATAATGTGTTGATGAGCGGTAACCTGTAAGTCAATGGTGACCCCTCTTGTCTAACAGATGTGTTTTGGCTTGGATGTTATCTCCTACCTGCTGGATGAGGTAATCAGTAGTCAGTTTAAGAGGAGGTTAACACAGATGTACAATAATGTTTTCATTCCTTCCTGTGAAAAGGTGCTTTCATAACAAGAGTTGAGTTTACACTTCATTCTTCAAGACTATACACTTCATGTCTTCCACCCTTGTACTGGCCAGACACACCTCGCTCCCGGTCTCGTATGAGTAGAAGTAGTAACAGGATACCACGGGAGAAAGCTGACGGAGGTGATGCCTGAAGCTTTATCTTCAGTATTCATATAGCCTACAACAGTACAGCCTTTTTTATTGCGCTAATGTTTAGGCTGTAAAGCTCTGGTCATTATTAAACCATCTGGGTGTTTTATTTATTAAATGTTTATTTAACAAAGTTGTTTGTCTCTCAACATTTATTTTACCAGAGAGACATTGTTGGTCCATCCATCTCATTTCTTCGACCCTCAGTCACATCTATGACCACAGACTCATACTGTGTGAGGGTGACCAGCTCTCCAGTGTCAGTCTGCTCCCAGCTCATTCAACCTAGAGGAAACTGGAGGAGCTTCTTGCCAAACTTTCTCAAAACAATACAATAAACAGAGCTTTAAAAAGTGTTTCTCCTGAGAGTTAAATCCAGTCAAATCGATGTCTACAATAGTAGCTTATTAATAAAGGAAATTAGATTATATTAAACATGAAATGTTAATATTTATTTAGTAACTTTATTAACTTGTGTCTGTTCATGCCAACCATATCATGATAGTTGTAGTTTGTCTTGGCAGAGCAGTGTGCAGTGGTCACAATGTTGTCATAAGCCTCTGGCATTTTCCCGCTCTTGGCGCTTAAACCTGTAAAGCCAATTAAGGTGATCAAATGTGTTATTTTTCCAATTACCTCTCAGCGAATGGCGCGCTGTGTTTGTGGCGGTTGTCATAGCGGACCGGGGGCTCTGCAAGGTCAAAGCAACGTTGTGTGAAAATGATATGTGATATTTTGGGCTTGCCACGAGCTCAGAGTTTCCACTTGTATTTTGAAAGGGGGGGGGGGGGGTTGTTGCATCATTGGACAGCTTTGAGGGGGAACCCCTGCCCTCCCGCCCTGCCCCCTCCCTCTGCTACCACCCCTCTGGCCCCCTGGGCTTTTCCAGGTTTTACGTCACTCACCCTCCACACACACACCCCCCACCCCTCCCACAACTCTCGGAAACAGGACTAAATTTAAAGCGCTCCACCGTAGGGGGGGGGGGGGGGGGGCACAATGGAAACGAGCCGACACGAGCCCCCCCGCAGCAGGCCCGGCTGTTATTCCACCTGAGCGTGGTCTCTGTTGGTCCTGGGTGGTGTAGGTTGTGGACATATTTAGCACGGTGTCAACAAAGAGTTAATCAGGACCAAGGACTTTGAAAAGTAGAGCGCTTAATTTTTCTCTCCCACCATGGTGTTTCAGCCATAAAAACTGTATGCAATAACAATAGAAAGTAAGTTAGTTGAATAGATGTAATCTCTTTATCATCAATGTACCCCAATGTGCTGAGAACGCCACAGTATCAGCTCGGTTTGGCCTGAAGGCCCAGGTTAACTACCACCAGAGGAGCATCAGCCCGTACTGTAGACACATCATCAGAGGTTAACTACCACCAGAGGAGCATCAGTCTGTACACCATCACAGGTTAACTACCACCAGAGGAGCATCAGTCTGTACACCATCATAGGTTAACTACTACCAGAGGAGGAGCACCAGTCTGTACACGATCACAGGTTAACTACCACCAGAGGAGGAGCATCAGCCTGTACACCATCACAGGTTAACCTCCACCAGAGGAGGAGCACCATTCTGTACACCATCAAAGGTTAGCTACTACCAGAGGAGGATCATCAGTTTTTACAGCATCAGAAGCCCAGCTTGCCACCCTTGGCCCCGACACGGGCGGGCGGGCGTGTGTATGTGTGTTGAAGGGAGGCCAGTGAATGTGCCACAGAGAAAGCCTCACATTATTGGATGCTGTCATGGACCTTTGGCAGTTTGTCTGTTGCGGCGGAGGCCACCGCTGAGGCTGGAGAGCGGCTCCTTGGCACCACGGGTCCAGCTGTGTGACGGCTGAGCGCGGGGAGCCACGTGCTTCCGTTGCGTCACAGGGGGGGAAGCAGAGGCAGTATTTTTAGAAGGCAATGAGCCTATTCTCTAAACGCACAGCATCAACGCACTCTGCTTGCGTATGCAAGGATTATTGTGACCGGGCTATTTTTAGATGCTGTGTGCGCATTATTTACATTTTTCCTCTGCTCTTCCCTTTTTTTTTTTCTCTTCCGGGGCGGAGCGTGGCGGTAACGATGCTCTCGCTTGGTGCAGGGGGAACGTGAGCTGCTCATCTGATCCTAACAAGTCTGAACTGCAGATAATGCATGTCATGTATGGGGCCGCATGCTTCTTTAGATGAGCTGATGCGTTGTGTTCATGGCACTGCCACCAAGACACCATTGTAGAAGCAATCTACGGTATGTTTATGTCGCAGACTGGGGACTACGAGGGCCAAAGTCCTTGTGCTGCGGTTGTGTCGGAGGCTCGGACTGATTGAGAAACACAAGGAATGCAACAGAAGGGAATGGGAGACTGAAGGGAGAGGCAGACTGAAGGCAGGGGTAGACTGAAGGCCGACTGAAGGGGGAGGCAGACTGAAGGCAGACTGAAGGCAGGGGCTGACTGAAGGCAGACCGAAGGCAGGGGCTGACTGAAGGCAGACCGAAGGCAGAGGCAGACTGAAGGCAGACTGAAGGCAGGGGCTGACTGAAGGCAGAGGCAGACCGAAGGCAGAGGCAGACCGAAGGCAAAGGCAGACTGAAGGCAGACTAAAGGCATACTGAAGACCGACTGAAAGACAACAGACTTTCAAAAATGGAATAAGGGCTGTAAGCCCTGATGTGAGCTGCGGTGTGACTTCTAGAGCCTTCTCCTAGTACACCCAAAGAGAAGCTTGTTAGTGCAGAGTTGTATTCACTTGGATTAATGTTGGATTTGGAATTTGAAATCCTAATAGTTCAGCGTAATAGGATTTGAATAAATGATTAACCCAAGATTTCTTCAGTATTTTGAACTTGTAAAGCGGGCTCCCCTGGGGCCTGTCTGACCATAAAAGATATGTTATCACGGGCGGGATCACATCAGGCTCGCCGCCACATGCCCTGCCCTGAGATGCTCTCCCTGCATTTGCTTTGCCTTCTCTCTTTTCTTTTTTAGAAAGGTGTCTCTCAACACCCTTTTCTCAACAAAAGATTATCTTTAAACTGTTGTCTCGTCGTCGAAATAAAGGAAGGGTTCAACTCGTTTCGGAAGCATCCGGCTTTGCCATTCGGCTTCAATAATAAAAATAATTATTATTATTAATAATAATCTCCTTGGGGAAATTGTTTTTCTGCATTTAACCCATCCGGAAGTATTACTAGTACTACACTCGGAGCAGCATGCAGCCACACAGCGAGGTGCTCGTAGAGCCATGGGGGGTATTCCAGGTGCCTTGCGCAAGAAACTTCACCGGAGTCTTGGGTGGGATCCGAACACACAATCCTCTGATCATTGGTCCAGCTCGTTAACCGCTAGACCACCGGGGCCCATTAGTGCGGCTCTTTGGCGCATTGAGTATCCAAGGGCTGCACAGACTCGGCCCTAACCCTTGGCCCTCACAGTCTCAGCCCTAACCCTTGGCCCCCAAAAAGGCAATAGAACCCCCCCCCTCCCCGCACTCAAACAGTTTTAAAATAGTGACTGTTGGACAGTAACTTGACATTAAACCCTTGGATTATGGTTGGGGTGAACTCATCCAGGACCCCATGGCCCGGTTTCGTCAGGGTATTCTGCTTCCTAGGCTCCAGCAACCCGTTTAAGTCCTAGGACCCACCAGAGCCCTCTCCTTATCTCCAGCTAGCCTACTTTTCAGCGTAGTCTTTCCCCAAGAGCACGGTTATTTTAGGCTGACCGCTGTGTCCCGCTCCGGTTCTGAGAGGGGGGCCCCCCGAGTTCTCTGAGGGGGGGGGCTGGTTCTGAGAGCAGGTGGGGGCAGTACATTTGGCAGAAGAAGAGGAACAACAATGCATCGTTGTCGGTACAGTAAGGTTGTTCATAGAACCAAGTGCCAAGCACTAACAATTGTTAAGTTAACCCATTCCCGTATACAACGAAGATAGCTAGGATAAGATGCAACACAAAGCGAAGTACTATTTTTAAGTGCAAGGACGTACAACATACAAGAAGTGTATAAGAGGGGTATTGGGGGGTTAGGGGGCAAGGCTATGCAGAGTCTAAGTGAACTCTCAACTAGTTAGTCTGCGAGTGGAATGCTGCATAAATACTTCATTAACTTCACTCCTCTTCAGATATTGTCCTATTGGATACCGGATACGATAATAACAGAATGATTATATAACTGATATTCTCATCAAAACATTCTGCTAAAAAAGAAGGCTAAATCATGACCCATTTGCCAAGCAGAATTAGTTTATATTCTTCTGCACCTCCAGTCCTCCAAAACCCACTCATTTGCATGCATTTGCATGTTTGGACCAATGACAATATTGGTCAATAAGTGCTTTTTCTCCAGAGGAAGAGCATGAAAATGGTCCTCATTGCATGACGCATAGGACAATTGTGAGTATTAACAAAGCAAATAAAATGACTCTCAAAGTCTAAACTCCAAGTCTAAACTCCAGCTTTTGTTGGAGAGTTTTGTTGGAGAGAGCTTTGTTGGTGGTGGTTAGCAGGGATAGCTCATGTGGCTAGCTGGCTTCAGATGGCCTCGGAGTCTGCTTGTCCGGGAGCGTAAGGAGAGCGTGATTATGGCTTCTACAAGGCTGGTTTAATCACAGAAGGGCTCAGGTGTGAGGTTTCCCAGTTATGCATACAGGAGGGAAGGAGTTTATGAGAAACTACCTAATTTTGAGTTTGAGTCCAAAGTCCAAAAAGCGGCCAAAAGCTATAAGCCGGCTACGCTAATCCTGATGTAGTGTGACGTTAAACAGCATTGTTTACATCACTGAAATCCTTCTATGCTAGAAAGAATTGACATGGATTGTCTTTACTTTGATTTAGTTTTATTATTTAAGTTTTATTAGGTTGTAAAAGTTAAACATGTAGCTATTGATAGGTCAATTTGAGAAGGGTGTTCCCATTGGTTGGTTGAACCTGACCTGCAACACTAGCCTTGGTATCAGTCTCCTACACCCAGAATGCAACACTAGCCTTGGTATCAGTCCCCTACACCCAGAATGCAACAGAAGCCTTGGTATCAGCTTTGTACACAAGCTTTTGTGGCTCACTAAAGAGGGGGAGAGGGTGAATTTTGAGTAATAACGGAACACACTGGTTCATGGCGACACACATAGTGCGGACATATTGCATAAAACTACCAAGCACCACATGAACATCAGGTTTAGTAATCCATTGGAACAGCGAGTTCAAAATGTACATGTTATTTAAGAAATTCACACGTTCTGTCTTCATTGAAGAATATTAAATAGAAATGCTTGGTAATTTAAAAGGTAGCATAATTGATCAGCCTAAATAGGCCAACGAATATAAAAAAAGGCAAAGGCCAACTAAAGTATCCATATATGACTTAATGACCTGTGGCAGCCAATTACATTTTTTGGATAAACATTCAACTTTCTGCTTTCATTCACTACATGTGAACACGTTCAGCCCCCAGGAATTCTGCCGGTAATGCTACGGAATTAAGTTTACATGGAGCAGTAAACCTGGGCCATATGTGGCAATTAGAGAGTTATGTTATTCTCCCCACTGCACAACAGTAATCCCTCTTATTGCTGAGCCTCGCCATGTGATGCTGATCAAGGTGTGCGAGGGACCTTCTGTTATGGCCTTTGTTTTGGTCAGCGAGCGGTGGCCGGCCGCGGGGCGGTCCTCTGCCTATAAAAAGCTCTCGCACTTGAGACCGGGCGACAGCGCTTGTTACTGGGAGCTGCGCTTGGATGCTGGTGGCGTTATGCAGCCCATTCCCACGGAGAGCCTTCTGGTCCGAGGAAACCGCGTGAAGTACTGAACTCAAGACGCCTTTTCTGTTCGTCTTTGTCCCTGCAGGAATTGAGTATAACCGACCTGTGAATACTTTATTGGTGTATTGGTTTTTGTTTGTGTTTTATAGGGGAAGATTTATTTGTTGTTTTTTTCAAGTATTGTTGATTGACTTAACCTCAAGCATGATTTCTCAAATGTATTGTGTGTGTGATCAACATAAATGCAGTGTTGGAATATATGCAAGCTAAAAGAAGAAGTTATGTAATCAGAACTGTTGCGTTATGCAGCGTTACATTATATTCAGAACCTCACGGTCTGTCGCTCTCCCCTTCGTCCCCAGGCTCCTTCAATGAGGAGGCGGCATCGATGAGGAGGAGCTGATTCGGACGGGGTCACAAATAAGGCGGGGGGGGGGGGGGG
>JAOPJL010000141.1:14945481-14960944 GCA_027123545.1 Trisopterus esmarkii | reverse complement strand
TGTGTGTGTGTGTGTGTGTGTGTGTGTGTGTGTGTGTGTGTGTGTGTGTGTGTGTGTGTGTGTGTGTGTGTGTTATAAACCCTGTTGCGCCGTATTGTGCAGGCGATTCGGTGGACTTCCTGTCCTGGTTCATGAACGCCCTCCATAACGCTCTCGGAGGTACAAAGAAGAAACCATGTGAGTAAGACCTCTCAGTCCAGGGATGTTTGGTTTCATATTCAGAACATATCATCTAATAGTTCTTAACTTTGCACACTTTACCGGTACAATGATATCCAATGATTGTATTTATTTTGTGAAATAGATGAAAGTTATTGGTAATGGGATAATTCGGGATTTGAACACTGTTGGTAATGAGATGTAGCATGTAGCTCATTTGTGTGTTTTTTTTCTTCTTTCTAGCAAGCATCACAAATGTGTTTCAAGGCTCTATGCGGATCTTCTCCAAAAAGCTTCCTCATCCAGATTTAGTGAGTTGCTGCACGTCTCTTTACATACCCTTCTTTACTCGTCTCCAAGGGACATTCTGCATCTGATGGACACAATATGAACATCTCACAATCAGTGGGTGGGTGGGTGGGTGTGTGTGTGTTTGTGTGTGGAGAACGAGATGATTTCCTGCTGTTGCCTAGAACCTTGTTCCCCTCTGTAGCCACCAGAGGAGAAGGAGGCGTTGCTGCTGACAGAAGAGTACCAGGAGAAGATATCGGAGTCCACCTTCCTGTACTTGACCCTTGACCTCCCGACGGCCCCGCTGTACAAGGATGAGAAGGAGCAGCTGATCATCCCTCAGGTGCCCCTCTTCAACATCCTGGGCAAGTTCAACGGCAGCACAGAAAAGGTACGCACAGCGCCATCTGGTGTTCAACGGCTAGAATCAAACTGACTAGACTCACTAGAGTTTTGTTGAAGGAGAACCAAACCCTGAACCTGTTCATTCTGGGGCAGAGCGGTCCGCTCGCCTGTCACTCAGGGCTCATTGAAGTCCATCTCAATAAGCAAGGACAGGTGGGTCGCATGGACGCTTATCCATGAACCAGCAGGTCCCGGCTACCCTACGCAGCCAATCAGAAGTTATGATCCTGCAGCAGGTCTTAACCCAGAGAGGGATTCCATCCAATTAGATTTGGGATTATTTAATAATCAGCTTGATTGACAGGCAAAATCTTTCGTCCCATGGTTAACCTCATTATATTCCAACCTATAATTTAACTAAAATACATTCTTTATTCAAAAAGGTGGCGCGAAAGATCCTACTGCGTGTTGTTATCAGAGCTGTCATTCTGTGCCCTTAGTGAATCGAGTGCTGAAAAGACAAATGAGCAACACTGCTCCTCAGGATGGAGGTTTTATGGAGCAGATAAACTTCCCCTCTTCCTGTGTAGAACTGTGCTCCATTGGTTCAAACATCTCTGGCTGCATCTGATTGGACACATGGTCTGTGTGTGTGTGTGTGTGTCCCTTTCCTGCAGGAGTACAAAACCTACAAAGAGAATTTCCTCAAGAAGTTCCAGCTGACCAAACTGCCCCCCTACCTGATCTTCTGCATCAAGCGCTTCACCAAGAACAACTTCTTTGTGGAGAAGAACCCCACCATTGTCAACTTCCCCATCACGTAAGTTCCCCATATGATGGCCACAAGCCCTGGGCTTTGAGCCCCATACGGGTCCCGTGTATTAATGAGGTTAAACCTTTAACCCTGGCTTATTTAAGGAAGCCACATTGTGCTCCAGTGCAGAGTACAGCTTGGTGCATTACTTGTAGTTCCTCCAGGGGGCGCTCTACCTGTGTAATGGGGTCTATATTGTCGCTCTCATCCTACCCCATCACAGTAGTGGTGTTACTGCAATGGGGAACTAAAGACGGGCCAAGCTCCTTCAGCTGCTAAAGACCAGGGTGCAAACAGAGAGCCAGAGAGCTGTCAAACCAACCTTAAAGGTGCCATGACATGCCACCAGGTGTGTGTGTGTCCAGCTAGATGTGATGGATAAATGAGCAACATTTGCTACAGTCCACTAGGTAGGCTCTATCTATCCAGCACACATCTAGCTGGACACGCCCACTTTCTGATGATATCATAAGGGGCAGATTTCCAAAATGGCTTGTAACGGCTAATCGCACCACACCCGGTGGCATGTCATGGCACCTTTTAATAGTGGAGGTGGAGAGAGCTGAGGAACAGTCCTGACAGCGGAGGTTGGTTGGATGAGCTGTAGAACGTGTGGGGCAGGGGTGTAAGGTCTATCTGACTGTATTCTGACAACAGAATGGCAGAATGCAGTCCTACTCAACGTCCCTTTGACCTGATGACTCCTCTAATTCTTGGTCACCGTGTTTTTAATCCGTTATTCCTCCACCAGTAATGTGGACCTCCGAGAGTACCTGACGGAGGAAAGCCAGGTCACAGAAAAGCACACGACCTACGACCTCGTAGCCAACGTGGTGCATGATGGGAAGCCCACTGAGGGAGCCTACAGAACACACGTCCTGCACCACGTAAGTTCCCCTTAAATTACCTTTTTTTTTAATCAATAAACTTGTGCTTGAAATAGTTTGTTGTGTTCAGTCAGTGTTTCATGTTTTCTTTACTTGATATTTGATTTTGATTAGATTAGATTGGTCAGATAATGTTCAACAGGAAGTGCCTTCAGTGCACTTGGGGCACGATGACCGGAACGAGGCTGAGCTGCTGATGTCTCTCTGTTGTCTCAGGGCACGGGAAAGTGGTACGAGATGCAGGATCTGCAGGTGTCGGACATCCTGCCCCAGATGATCACTCTGTCTGAGGCCTACATCCAGGCAAGTCCAAATCAACACTGATGTGTCTGCCAGGGGCCCACGGGCACTGAACTGATGCTTCCCCCCCACACACACACACACAAACAACATGTAATTAACTTTACAACCTGCGGCAAAAACTATAAGGGCTTTACACCACACTGGTGAAACGCATCATCCTGGGAACCAGTGGAATCTGCAAACTCATCTTCTATTGGCTCTGCATCTGCATCTGGTGGCACTCCACACATTCACATTGATACGGCAGACCTGGCCCGGGTTGGGCCAATCACAACCGCCATGTCGGAATAATAGGAAATGTTCACATTGGGTGATTCATTGCTCCGAAACAAGGAGACGGGAGGTCAGTGAGGTTGTAAAGAATGATAATCGTGAAACTATATGGGCAGTGGTAAGGTAACAGGACATCCTGCTCATCTTAGCTACCACCAGCAGGGGGAGCCATCGTACTGGGTTAGCTCCTGCCATACAGAACCAATCAAGGCAACCAACTCTATTTAACTATCTATTTTTTGGTCCACGGCATTTTGGTCCACGTTTTCTGAGAGGTTGTAGAATTATAAGCCTTTGCTAATTTTTTGGTGATGTCAGGCTAGCAAACGTGTTATGCAAACGGCATACCAATTATAGTCACATGGTCCTTGTCATCTTTGATTGGTCACATGGTCTTTGTCATATGGCTTCTTCTCAACACATTTGTTTTCAGATCTGGAAACGCAGAGAGGATGATGACACACCGATCCACACTGGAGCGTAGTGTCCCAGTAAGACCATCCCATTGCAGAGGTAGACCCGGCGGAGGTCGCACTCTCGTTCCAGACATTAAGGACTGAGAATAAATATTTTCTTTTATTACAACTTTTTAAAGCGTTTTTTTTGTGAACTCTCTTTTGAAATAAACATGTATTTCAAATTTCCTTGATCAGTATTTTAATCTCTAAGTGCAGCTGCTTAAGAGCTCAACGAAGCAGATTCAGCCAATCAAACGGAGGAGGAAGACAAAACCGAGGTCACGTTGTATTATTACTTTATAAAGTATCAATAAAACAGTGGCAAGACAAACATAATATCTTTTTCATAAAACAGCATTCCAGTGTATCTTTCATTCGGTAATATTAAGTGAAGCAGTATATATAAGGCATGTGCAACGCAAAGAAGAAGCATTCAACATAATCGTGATCTTTTAGAGGGCATTATGGTCATAGTTCTGTGTACATTGCTGTACAAATGCAGTCGTGTGTTCTTGGTTGAAATGGATGCAAGTTGGACCTGATGAGGTAAAAAGGTTAAAATTCATTTTTTTAAATGTAACCTTAAAGGTCTTTTGGAGAGGGGGAACATGCAGTTGAACCAAAGTCCTCTCGCCCTGCAGCTGGCAGTCGATGCTGCA
Source organism: Trisopterus esmarkii (assembly GCA_027123545.1). Lineage (NCBI taxonomy): Eukaryota > Metazoa > Chordata > Actinopteri > Gadiformes > Gadidae > Trisopterus > Trisopterus esmarkii. The sequence goes on along the minus strand of JAOPJL010000141.1, from coordinate 14,956,755 downwards.
AGCTTGTACTGCAGGCTAGTTTATGTTACAGGGATCCAGCATTGTACTAGAAAAGAATGAGAAGCTAATGGCTTGTGGAGGCATTCGATGTCATCCAGATTAAGTCTGTATTTCTTTATGCTATTTAAGAACGGGGCTCTCACCATTACGCATGCAAGGTTTATAAGTAAATGGCAAGCGAAAACAATCAATGCAGCAAATATAGAAAGGGATTGTCAGCAGAAAACGCTCAGATGCAGGGCTGTCTCATCTCCATAGGTGTTTCTTGCAGTAGGCCAGATTCTACGGAGAGATGGAGAGGGAAAATCATTTGGTTAAACATTTCTCCAATGGTGTGTTACCCTGCAAGAGAAATCTCTAATAATCGTTCTGATTATGATATATAAAGTAAAGCAAATAAGCCAATGTCATTTTTCTCCTGATTGTCGACATTCCCCCATACAGTTGGTTGTAAATGCCAATCAGAAGAGATTTGTGGGTTTCCTCAGTCAGGGTACAGCTGGAGGCTGCCTCTACACTATGATGGAGATGGGTATTATAATGTCCATGTTTCACTTTTGCATTTAAATCATCTTCAAGTCCTGGTATTGACCTGGTAGTGTAGCAGTTTTGGGCATTCATGTAGGCATTGGGTCCTAAATGAATTAAGCACTAAAACCCTGAAGAAGAAGTCCACAGAACATGAGACTAGCTGGCCAAGGTACACGTTTGTATTAAAGTCACATCTTTAAGATTAAGCCGGAGCAGGAGACGTTCAGAATTAAGATAACTTAATAAAGTGTTGTCTACTCTAACTGGCTGGGCAGCTGTGTGACCCTTATGAGGGTAGCTCGGCTGGAGTGTGGCCCTCGCCTCCCAGTCACTTAGTTTTGTATTGGACACATTCTCACGTGGGGCAAGGGATTCTGGGAAGGCTGCTGTGCAGGTTTAACGGGGAGGGACAAACTTCTGTTCACTTTTTGCAGATGAGCGTGTGTTCTGGAATGTGATTGGACAATCGACATTCAGTGAGTACTGGCAGACCGTATGTACTCGTGGTAGATTTTAATTATCTATCGACAGTGGTTTAATCCCACCAGCTGCCACTAGAAGGAGACAGGGCATTGCCACCCGTTGGATGGGTTTTTGGGAGCTTCCATAGTAAGGTTTTTGTCTACTGGTGCCACTAACTGACTCAGTTTGGTGGCAGCCTAACCAATTGGGCCAATGTCCTTTTTTTGTCCTTTTGTCTTTTTTGTTTCGCAGTATTGGCGTATCCTTTGTATTGTACTGTTCATTTGTGTACATTCATTTGAAAAGATAACTCAAATTAAAAAAAATGTATCACATAAAAAACCCTAACCCTGGTCTTTTCCGTTTTACCAGCAGTGGCTTGAAATCTCTTTCTTTCTTGGGCTCCTCCTAAATCAACTAGTCTATCTTGGCTGGTAATAAAGGTTTTAAACTCAAGTAAGTCATCCAGAATGACTAATGTTTTGTTCTGCTCTTATCTTAGACCTGAGAACAGACATAGTGCTGCAGTTCACTGCAGACAAACCACCTTTCAGCTGTGTTTCCCCTTAGTGGATCATGTTTCCAATAGGAGCCTACGGCCGCAATATCACTTGCAGCACTGCTCCAAACCTTCCATACCCCTCATTACACACAGAACAACACCTACAATCAACCTTTTACACGCAGAACAAGACCTACAATACACTCATAGACCTCTGAGGCTCCGGTTCCCTTAGTCAAATGTCTATGGGAAATAACATGGGGTTTTTGAATGGTCGTACATAACAAACTCTGTTACAGACAGAACCAGACGTACAGTCTGATCTTTGATTGGATAGCCTTGTTTTGAAATGTTCCATGGTGACGCTGGAGAGGCACACCACCCTTACATACCAGCACTCACAGATACGGTCTGAATGCGGTGAGGTTGCAACACTATGACGTCTGTCAGCCTTTGCATGCAATAGGCATAACAGGTTGGTAGGGTAACCTGATGCCTGACAGTTTGTTACACTAAATCATTAGGTCTTCATCCTTGGAAACTGGAAAAGGGTCAAATACATGGCCGGTGATAGGATGACCTGTCTATCCATCACGTAGACCATGTCCTCGGACCCTTACTGGCCTGACCAAAGGGGGTTCAGAACACAGCGCATAGGAACGTGGCAAGATGGATTCTCTATCTTGATCTAGTGAATCGAGCGGGCTGATAGGTATGTCAGGTCGGTGGTCCCATCAAACAATCAAACGATCAATCAACAATCAAATTTTTTTCGAAGAGGTAAAGATACTATGAAAATATACCACGCCTGGCTTAACTCCACACCTTGGCAGACTGCCTCACCCTAGGTAAGGCAGGGTGACCTGAAATGGATGCATTTCAGGTCGTGAAGAAGACAATTTCTCCATGAGAAGGCCCGAGGCATCCATGTTCTCTGCTGGAGTTATTACCTCCGCCAAGGAATTTCCTCTACTGTAAAGGGTTGGTCTAGCTTCGTCCTATCTGTCTCCTCCATGCCTTTCAGCTCCAGCCCATCTAACATTTGTGTTATAGCGTCATCAGTAGACAAGTCAGAAGTGTAGAACTCTTTGTAGAATTGCATTAATTGACTGTTTATCTGCCTCTGATCGCAAGTGACTTTTCCATCATGCATTGCTATCCCTGTGATTTGGTTCGCTGATGCAGATTTTCTAAGCTAATGACTCAATAGCTTTCCTGCACGCTCATAATGCTCATAATGCACACAACAGGATCGTAAATGTAGGTCTTGAGTTTGGCTAGTCGTCATAATGTCATATTCCGTTTGGAAAAGGAGCCTTTCCCTAGAGAACCTGGGAGAGGGTGAAGATGCATGTAGCTGATCTACCTGTTGGTTTTTACTCTGAAGTTCTATCTGGCGTGCAGATAATCTCTTTTTTTCACTAGCTGTATATGAAATGATAACACCTCTAATGTATGCATTCATAGTCTCCCATAATGTAAATCTACTTACTCCTGGGGTGTCATTAGTTTGCAGAAAGAAGTCGATTTGGCCAGACAAGTAATCAACAAAATCTTAATTTGAAAGTAAACGTGGGTCAAGCGCCACACCCACTGAGGAGATAAGTAATAGATATGACTAGGGATAGTAATGCATTATCCAGTAGAAAGTAATCTATCCTGGAATATGATTGATGTACAGGAGAGAAGAAAGAGCGATCCAAGCCAGGACACAAAACACAATTGAAATCGCCTCCCAGTATCAATTTCTGTGATTCAAGAGCTGGCAGATGGGAAAAGAAACGTGCAAAAAATGTTACATCTTCCCAGTTAGGCGCATATACGTTGGCCAATACCACCGGGATACCAAACAGCTTCCCTTTAATTATTACAAACCTACCATTTTTATCCAATAGAACGTCATTCTCTACAAAATGGACTCCATTGCGAACTAGAATGGCAACTCCACGTGATTTACAATTAAATTGTGTAGTAGGGAGTGTGGGACGGAGAAAAGGGGAAAAAAATTATGCAAAAGGGAAAATACGCAGAGAAATAAAGAGACATACTGAATAGCTCAACTGAGCTCACTCTAAACATGCCTCCATAACATGAGGTCGGTCTAATACAAACTAGAAACATCCAAGCTTACCATGTGTCTCACTAGAACTGAACATTTTCAAATTATAATGTTCACAGCATAAACAACATCCTTTCATACTTCTTGAGGATTTTAACAGCAAATCTACACACAATTTTAGTTAACCATATTGCCAGTATGTAGAGGGGGAAAAAAATGAACCATTCTTAGCTAGTAGGCTAGCATGAGGGTACATTTTAACTGAGCCTAGATAGTCACTATTTAGACCATTTTAAAAACCTAGTCTGGCCTGGTTATTACCTTTTCCAGGACATAGTCCTTTGCTTTTCTGGGATCGCTACCGTCTGGCAGTGTGATCTTCATCTCAGCAGGGTAGACAATGCCAAATGAAGAGCATGTGCTAGCTAAATTTTGTTTAGCACGAGAAGACTAATTCGATACAGACTACTATAAAGGGCAATTCAACGAAATCACAAAATTATGAAAAAATATCGCACTCCAGTTTGTCACGGCTTATAACTTGTGAATTATGATACATCATTTCAATTCTAGTGAGGAGCTCCACGAAACACGCCTTCACACGGCGCTGCAACCGGAAGTCTCCCTTCTCTCCTGGAGTTAGTAAACCCAAGTGGAGAGAGGACATGATCGGCTTCCGACCACTTAGTGGTCTTCATCAGTCAGTTACCCACATAGTTCCAAATTCTTCGTAAGAAACCAGAGGGAAATGCATTAGTGTGATTTGAGTGTATGGATGAACGCAGATCACCCCGATCATAACGGAGTAGAAGGCAAGAATGTGAAAACGTCCCTTTGCCCAATGCCCCTCCACCCACCCACGACATCTGAAGACCCCAAACTGGGAGAAAGGCAACAGGAACTCGACTTTGCAGACGACCTTACTGAGCAGTCGCTACTAAACCGGCCCTCATTGGTTGTTCTTTTGCCGTCTGTTTGATATTTTTGACAGACCTTCGTACATAGTCAGATGGCACTTGCAGTATTTATTTTTTTTGCTGAAAAATTTATTAAGAGATAGCTGCTGGAATGACAAGATTATTTAGAATAAAGTGTTTAAAAGACACCCTCCTGACAGAGGGAACTCACGCCACACATCAGCGCCGACTTCACGTCCTGGCACCAGAAGGTTGGCCCCAGGTTGCAGTGCTGTGTCCGGGAGCTGGAGGAGTCTTTCACCACACCACATAGCTCTGCTCTCTGGAGGAAAGAACAGCAGAAGTCAACTGTGAAAAGAGGAACCAGCTACAGATCATTTTACATCATGAGGAACCATAAGCAAAAGGACAAGAACATAGTTCTCGTTTTGCTTCTCATTTGTCGACCATTTCAAAGATGGTTCACTTAAACAAACACTTTAACGATGAACACATCTCACCTCACAGGGATCTGAAGCGTCCAACTGGTTTCCCAGAACCCTTTGCAGCCGAGTCCCAAAGTTTTTCAGAAACACCTCGCACTAGAAGAGAGAAACACAGACACAAAGAGACAAAGTATTACCAATAATTTCCACACCAGTACTTTGGTATTTTATCAGTTCCATTCATGATATTTTGACTCCATCCAGATGCAAACAGTGGGTGTACCTTAGGGATAGCGTTAGGGTGCTGGAGACAGACAGACCCGAGGAAGGCCGAGGTCTGGGTAGGCCGGGTGGAGTTGAGGTCGAGGTGAAGCCTGCTGAGAACCACCAGGTGACGACACGCCTGGCAGTCCGAGGAAGGAGACAGCATCTCTGGGGAGGTCAACAATTAAGTAACCATCCCATTTCTACCACATCCTCCACAAACATGAGCCGAGAGCTGAGCCTCACTTTGCGTTTCCTCACCCACAGTAGACGCCTCCTCCAGCAGGCAGAGGTGCAGCAGGGCACAGATCGAATGTGGAGCCGCTGAAGACAGCAGAAACTCAACAATCTGCTTTCCATATTTATCAATAAAGTCGTTGCATTTCCCCTTGTAGCTGCTGGGGAGCAGAGCGCAGACCTGTCCCATGAGCTTTATCACCGCGTCCTGCCAGGGGAGAAGAGAGTCGTGTCAATCCCAGCGCTGCCCATCACGCTGGGACACGGTCAAAGGGAAAGACGGCCTCCATGCAGGATGCAGCTGGAGAGGCGTGAAATGGTTCTGCTGTTTATTGGCACCTGGGTGACCTGCAGGAGTCAGGTGACCTGGAGGAGTCAGGTGACCTGTAGGAGTCAGGTGACCCAGAGGAGTCATGTGACCTGTAGGAGTCAGGTGACCTGTAGGGGTCATGTGACATTGTCTAGAGGTCTAGTGGTTGTGGCTGAAACCCAACGTGTAGATTTGTTTGCATTATGTGACTCCCTCTCTTTAACCTATATCAATTAGACAATATGAATATGACTTCCGATCAGACACACACTGTGAGGTGAGAGGGACTGCAGTCCCATCGAGAGCCTCTCCGTGTAACCCTGCTGCCCATCTCTATAACTGGCCTGTCACTTCACTGAGCTGACGAGGACAAGCTGGAGAGCTGGAGGCTCATCCCGCCTGCCGTTGCTGTGTGGCCTTCTACTTGTGAATGAAATGCAACCACAGCAGGAGGTTTGAGGAAGGCTCACCTCTGTCCTGTTTTTAGGCAGCATGTTCTCCATCTTTCTGATCAGGAACAGACACAGCGTGCACTGGGGGCTGAACTGGAAAGAGTTGTGTTCAGTGTTCGTGGGCTATGGTGCTATACAGATAAAAGTTGCATTTATAGAAGCGTACTTTTGTATTACAGGTCAAATTGGATATTAACGGGACGAAAAGCTGGACCAATCTCGTTTTAATTCTTCAAAAGCAGGTTGAAGGATCCTATACTATCTGATACTTTTCAGTTGAGATGCATTTTTTAAACTGTAATGTAAACATTTGACATGTACCTTGTTGAGTAGGACTGTTTGGACTGACCTGAGCGCTGAGGTCAGGGCTGAACTGAGGAGGAGAGACCTCCGTCTGGGGTACGACCTGAGCTGGGCCGACCACCGCCAGAACACAGTGGCCCAGGACCCGGCACACCTCCCGGGGCTTCTACGGGGCGGGTGGGTCATTGTCATGTCCAAAGTCATACTTAGCATAGCAACAAAATGCAATGTAACCAGCCCTTTAAACAGGCCGTAACCAGCCCTTTAACAGGCCGTAACCAGCCCTTTAACAGGCCGTAACCAGCCCTTTGAACAGGCCGTAACCAGCCCTTTAAACAGGCCGTAACCAGCCCTTTAACTGGCCGTAACCAGCCCTTTAACTGGCCGTAAGCAGCCCTTTAAACAGGCCGTAACCAGCCCTTGGAGTTAACATTTCAGCTCTTACCATTCGAGCGATCTCGGGCAGATAGGTGTCCACCCGAGATTTGCAGTCGTCGTGTTCATTGCTGCTGAGGCGCCTGCACAGGTGTTTCAGCTTCTCATGAAGCACTTCCTGCAGAAGTACCACACAATTGGTGTCTCACTAACAAACTGTCTTTCATTTCTGCCTTTGCTCGTTAGGCAACAGTGAAAGAGGAAGTTGGCAGATGGACATGGTTCATTTATGCACACAGCTATTGAATCTATTTATTGATTAGATATGTTTACCTGCATTTACTCTTTGGTTGAAGTTAAATTGTTATTGTTTCTGACTAAAAACATTTATATTCTCACCTGTGTGTCGTTGTTGGAGCCTTTTTCTGCGGTTATCTTCATAATCTGGCTGCATTCTGAACATATATCTGCACTCTAGGTACAAGACAGACATAATGTTCTGAAGCCAGACTTTCACTTTAGTTTTATTTATACAGCGCAGGGACAAGGGTACAAATGTCACACTGTTAGGTGAGCTTTAATGGTCACCGTAATGAAACGCACACTGGGCTAGTGGAGCACAGCTTACCAGGGTCCCGTGACTGATGTCGCTCTTGGAGTATTCGTCGATGAATCGGAACTCCCCTGTCCAAAAAACGGACAACAGTCACATGCAAACAGTCGGAATACACTTTACAACAAAAATCTTAAAAAATAATAATGTTCGTAGTGGGAAACCATTTAAACGAACATGGTTATTCAATTGAGGTAATTGTGTACGATGCGCACACAGGCATGTGACAAAAAAAAATAATATATCATTCAGCTTTAAAATATCCGTTACGGTCTTCTTACCCGGGGCCAGCGATGCAGAGAAAACCACCAAGATAAAGCCAAAGACCTCCATTAAAAGAAGGGTTATGTGCTTGTAATAGACATATAACAGATAACCGATGTCTTCGGTAAGCGGTAGTACCTGACCCTCTCCTCCCTCTGGTACCCCGGAAGCGCAGCTCAACGCTCAGCCAATCATCGCGGTGATATCATGCACGAACATGCGTTAACCTTGCGAACATGCGCTAACCTCAAAAGCTGCTACTGATGTTCCCATAATACTTGATGCATCCACGACGTCGATGTAGTAGCCTACTAGTTAATATCTGTTTCCAAATGGTTTAAGTGGTATTTATTCATTTAATGACCATGTAGTCGTGTTTTGCTGGTCATTTTCATTTGAATGTTTGACATCCTTTTAAGTCGAAACTAAGCTCTATGCAAATTTTCCTAACTCAAATGTTAAACGCATCAGCTACGTTTCAAATTTCGTTCACTTATAAAGCGCCTTAAAAAACAACGCGTGTGGGGAGGGGGGGGGGGTGGAGGTATGACGCTCATCAGCCATCTACCTTCGGGGAGTTTGGAAAGGAACGAAAGCGTCTTGGCCGAGGGTCGGGTTATATTAATTTTTCTTGCCATGAGAAATTGGATGTGTGGCGTGTGTGCGTGTGTAAACAGGCAAAAGCGTGTGTCACACGGTGAAACCGTGAGAGTTGGCATCTCTGCTAACAATATGAACAGTAAATAGAGTGCATACCCAAGAACGCTCCAAACAATGAAACAGGAGCTAACGACCCATAGACATGCAAATACTCATACACCAAGCGTTGTGTGCAAGTGAATATTAATATATACATATATTTTTAAACCCCTCCAATATAGTTCCTAAAGGGTGGCTAAGGAGAAAGCCTGCCTCCAGCTGTGAACCACACTGAGGATCTGTCTGAGGAACAAGAGGCTGACTGCTGTAGTTAGTACAGCAATGTCACCCCAATCATCTCAGTGAAGGGTACGCTTCTCCACCCTCCTCTTCCTCCCTGGCGGGCCTGTGGGGGTCCAGTCCTCTTCCTCCCTGGCGGGCCTGTGGGGGTCCAGTTCTCTTTCTTCCCCTCTTCCTCCTCTTCCTTCCTGGTGGCCCTGTGGGGGTACACTCTTCTTCCTTCCCCTCCTCTTCCTCCCTGGTGGGCCTGTGGGGGTCCAGTTCTTTTCCTCCCCCTCCTCTTCGTCCCCTCCCCTCTTCCTAGTGTCGGCTGTGATGCCCGGGAACAGTCCTCTTCTTTTTCAGTTTTGAATACCTTATAAATCCCAAAGGAAATTGAGGACTAACCGCACTAAGATTGTTTAAACATCACTAGGAGCACTAGGAGCATTTAACCATCACTAGTACTAGGAGCATTTAACCATCACTACTAGCACTAGGAGCATTTAACCATCACTAGCTGCACTAAGAGCATTAAACCATCACTAGCAGCACTAAGAGCATTAAACCATCACTAGCAGCACTAGGAGCATTGAACCATCACTGGTTCAATGCTCATCAATTTTAGGTGATGTGGAATGAGGAAGGGACCCGTTTGACTTCAGATCTCGGTTGAGGTGTTGGAATGCCTTTTGTTTTCTTACTGGCACAAAGACGCCCCTGGACCCGTGCTTCATCAGAGCGTAACACAGAGATAAGCCCTATTTTCTTTTATTGTGATACTGTTCTGCCATAACCTTCTCTTTGGAATAAATAAATAAACCTCTAAAGAGGTTTGTGAAACAAAACATTTCACCTGCGGCAAAATTAAGGTATTTCCCTTTTAAACTGCTTTATTAGGCCTACTAACTATTTCTTTCTCATCCACAACATAAATAGACAGATAAATACTGAATTGATCCCAAGGGGAAATTCAAAGTTGGTGTGTTTTATAACAACACACCAACAGATAAGACTGCTTAGTGAATGGGCAGCCTATAGATACTGAATATGTGCAATGGAAGGTACCTGCTCTCTATGCTCGCCCCATTCGACCAGTAGCCAATAGGCCCACCCACTTTGACCAGTAGCCAATAGGCCCACCCACTTTGACCAGTAGCCAGTGTATACAGTGCATTAGGCCCGCCCACTTTGACCAGTAGTCAGGGTTTACAGTGCATTGCCACTTGCTCACAGTATGGTAGATATTGTTAATACCTAGTTAATTTACTCCCATGTATTTAGGGCTTAATCATTAAGCAGGGGTTTTCTACGCTAGCAGGCTTATTATTAAAATTGTTTTATTGATCATCATACAGATCATACATTTGTTAACATCAGACACAAAAGAGAGAAAATAATATGAACACCTTGAATTGAAGCAAACCACCTAATGCATGTTGAATGTTTCCTCTTATGAGCAAACTGCCTGGCCACATCCAAGAGGTCTGATTCAAAGTTCTCCTCTGGATTACTATTTAAGGTTAACAGTCAGGGGGACTATGATTGGAATAACACAGTTGAATTTACTCCACACTTTTTGTCTTCGGTCCCACTCTAATCATTCATGTGGGGGGTTGTTAGTTAGTAGTTTGTTATGCTGGTTGGTGTCTCTTTATGCTGATGAATCATGTAATTGTTAATTGTGGTTATGTCATAGGTTTAAAGACTTGGATTCCGTGTTGATTGGTCATCTCAACCAACCCATACCTCTACTGGAAACCATAATCCCAAGAGAGGATGCATCATTGTTTCCAAATCAAATCAATGTTATAACTTTTTATTCAGACTAAAATGAATTATGTTTATAGCATTAATACTCTTATTGCTTTGAAATTCACTAGATAAATAACAATGTTGTTCCTGAGAAATAAACCTGACAGATTTTTGTTCTGATGGCTTGTAATTCCAGTAAGGGTTGATGTTTTCCTGGCAGTCCGGATGACCAGGTTTTCATTGGCACTCAATGTTTGACATTACTGGAATGCAGGTAAACTCCATTGAACAACTGGTTACAGGTCAGTTATTGCGCCAACTTCCCTCTTGAACGGCCTGACTGATGGCTTTACTTGGTATCTGGTGTGTGTGTGTGTGTGTGTGTGTGTGTGTGTATGTGTGTGTGACATTGCAGACGACAGTGGCCGTGGGGGGTTCTGAGACCCTCTACTGCAGAGTTTTGCCTCCCTAAGGTCTGATGTAAGTTAAGTTAACCCCTAGTGTCTCAATGTTCCACTGGAATGTTTTAATAGGTTAGATCAACAGAGGAAACTAACTTCCTGGAATGATGCTTTTGTGCTAGCAGTAATAAATCACTTTTTTTACATCAGGTGAGCTCATCTCAATTAACTAGATATGTCAGAGGATAATATAAATAGAATGTTTCCCGGTTAATACAAGTGATGACACATTTCAATGTCTTTATTTGTGTGTGTGCAAGGGCACAAATATTTTCAGTTGCTTTTGATGCCCTACATCCTCGAAACAACATGTGGTAATGCTTAAGTCAAACATGCACAGAATAGACACACACTACACACACACACACACACACACACACACACACACACACACACACACACACACACACACACACACACACACAC
>JAOPJL010000141.1:14782772-14794656 GCA_027123545.1 Trisopterus esmarkii | reverse complement strand
GTGTGTGTGTGTGTGTGTGTGTGTGTGTGTGTGTGTGTGTGTGTGTGTGTGTGTGTGTGTGTGTGTGTCACCATGACCTTAAAATGAATGTTCCATTCACCTTGTTAGGAAGTTATTGATTGTTCCAACAACTTATGAAAGGTATTCAACTTATCTGTCAACCAATATGATTAAGTGATGTATTCCCTCTCCATCAAATGAAGCTGTAGGAATCCCAAGCACTTTCCTCCTGTATTGTGTTTGGCTGTTATCATAAAAGCAGAATATATCTCTGAAGCCATTTCATATCATCTTCAGGTGAGAGACAGCAGCAAGGATCCCACTGGATATTTGTCGTTCCTTCGCAAGTCCACCAAGTATGAAGACAGCCAACAAGTCCTCTGCAACCTCAACATCACCATGCCCCCTTGCATCAGGGTAAAGAGTCCATCAATATTTCAATATTTGGATCTGATGATGATGATCTAATGAGGAACAATCAGCTCTGAAGATCCGATCTGAGCCGCGTCATGTCCTTGTGTTTGGCAGGCGGTTGGGAGTGAAGACCGGAGACGAACTCTGACCCCACTAGCTCTGAGGGAGAGATACAGCGCTCTGAATGAGCCGGCCATGGGTACGAGGTTCACTAGGGTTCACACTCTTATGCTCACTATCGCTCACACTCTTATGCTCACTAGGGTTTACACTCTTATGCTCACTAGGGTTTACACTCTTATGTTCACTAGGGTTCATACTCTTATGTTCACTAGGGTTCACACTCTTATGTTCACTAGGGTTTACACGCTTATGTTCACTAGGGTTCACACTCTTACGATCACTAGGGTTTACACTCTTACGTTCACTAGGGTTCACACTCTTATGCTCACTAGGGTTTACACTCTTCTGTTCACGAGGCTTCACACTCTTATGTTATCGTGTTTCAAACCCTGCAAAATGTACGAGGAAATTAAGAGATTAAGAAAAAGGTTTCTTTTATGCATTGATCATTAGGTACAGCCAAAGGTACAAGGTGAAACCAAAGAACAGTGACAGAACTTTTCAACTGAGTCTGAAAATCTTCATCTCATTTGTTAAGGTATCAATTCTGCTGTGGTTTCTGCAGCGGCCATGACTGCCATGGAAAGGACAGAGTTAAAGATGGCTCTGATCGCAGAACAGCTGGGACTGAGCTGGGCTGGTGAGTGGAGGAACCAACACTGACCGGCGGCTGGAAATCTTACATGCACACTTTTTTTATTTCCTCACTAAAAGGGCTTTGGAGAATGGGATTTAGTTTGGTAGGCCTGTTTGTAGAAAGGTGGAGAGGGTAAACTGTGACAGCCGGACGTTACATTGGGAGGAGGTGTGCTAAACGGGTGATACCCCAGCATTGCTTGTCTGCTAGAAAATAACCGACGCTTAGGCTTTCTTCTTTCTTTCTTTCTTTCTTTCTTTCTTTCTTTCTTTATTCTTTCTTTTCTTTCAAATTTTGGGACCCTACTCCTTCCACAATTTTTAACCTAGAGACTCCATTCCACCTTTTTTCCCTTGTGTACAGAGCTAGGGTCTGTGTTATACATCCTCTCCCCTTTTTCCTACAGAGCTAAGGTCTGTGTTATACATCCTCTCCCCCTTGTGTCCTACAGAGCTAAGGTCTGTGTTATACATCCTCTCCCCCTTGTGTCCTACAGAGCTAGCCCGTGAGCTCCAGCTCAGTGTGGACGACATCAACAAGATCCGGGTGGAGAACCCAAACTCGCTTCTGGAGCAGAGCTCCGCGCTGCTCAACCTGTGGGCTACCAGGGAGGGCAAGAGGGCCAAGAGTGAGTACATGAGAAGTGAGTCTTAACTCACCTCCACATCAGCCATAACTTCACTCAGGGTCTCCTTTCCCTGGTCTCCTCCTGTAGGCTCTACACACTGTTTTCAGATCCATCAACCCCATCTTCTCTTCCAAGGTCTATATACCGGTTTCGGATGTTGATCATCTCAGATCCAGATGTTCCACCATGCTATTGCTATTGTGGTGGTTGTTCTACGTTAATCGATCCTGTTGCTCTAACCATTCTGTGTCTCCTTCCCCTCTCTCTGTGTGCCCCGTGCCCCCCTCATGTGCCCCCCCCCCCAGTGGAGAGTCTGTATGTGGCACTGAAGAGCATCGACCGCATGGACATCGTCACCATGCTGGAGGGGCCACCCCCCCAGCCCCAGGGCCGGCAGGGCTCTCGGGAGATCAACCGCTGCCGGCCCAGCGAGAGAGAGCATCTCTCCCCGGGCCTGACCAATGGTAAGGCCACGGCTCAGAACCCCAAAGTGCAGACAGATCCTTACGCTCGGGGGCCGACCCAAACCGCAAACCCAGGTTTGCCTTGTTGTTTCTTCTCTTCTCAGTTTTTTTTTTTCTTTGGCTTTTCTATTTAACACTGAGCTGAACGTTAGACTCTAAACGTTACACGCTAAACGTTACACGCTGAACGTCATTAGATTTTAATCGTTGTTAGAGCTGAATGTTAGTTGCAGAACGTTAGTCGCAGCACATTAGTCGCTGAACGTTAGTCGCTGAACGTTAGTCACTGAGCGTTAAAGCTGAGCGTTAGTCGCAGAACGTTAAAGCTGAGCGTTAGATGCTAATCATCGTTAGATTCTAATCGTCGTTAGATTCTAATCATCGTTAGATTCTAATCATCGTTAGATTCTAATCGTCGTTAGATTCTAATCATCGTTACATTCTAATTGTCGTTAGATGCTAATCGTTAGACGCTAATCGTTAGACGCTAATCGTTAGACGCTGAACGTTAAAGCTGAGCGTTAGACGCTGAGCGTTAGAGCTGGTGTATGCTTATCGGTATATGCTTATCGTTGTTAGACGCTAATCATTAGACTCCGAACGTTAGACGCTGATGGTGAGATGTTGTCGTCCAGCAGCACTGAGTGGGACTCAGGATACTCCTACCTCCTCCTCCAGAGCGCCTCAGGGAAGTTCCTAGTCATGACCTCAGCTTGAGGGCCCAGAGCTGTGCCAGATAGTCCAGAGACCCCTGAAATAATGTTTGGTCTGAGACTCGTATGCAAAAGAGTTGCTTCGATGAGACCATTTGTAATTGGGTCAAACTGTCACAAAGAATGGATTTCTGCACTGTTTAAGAATCTAGTGAAGAATAATCCTGATTGGGAGACACCTGAATCAGACCTACCTCAAGACGGACGGTCTGATTGCCAACTCATAGATCCCTTAGCATTCTCAATGAGAGTGAACGTGTGGATATGTAGCCAACTGATTTCTTTGTTTTTAAGAATAAAAGTGGTCAAGCAGTCAAGCATTCAATATTCACTTCAAGATTGTGTTTTCATAAAGTTAAAGGTTAGAGGATCTTTAAGCAGAGGACGTTTAGGACTGGAGTATCGACGCAACCACCAGCACAGTGATGGAGAAATCCCTGATCCAAATATATTCACTCATGTCAACCATTATAGGCCTACTAGTAACCAATCATTCAACTGCGCACAAATGTTATTTGCTAGCATTGTGTTTTTTAGTCCAGTCTTTATCACAGTTTGCTTTAAAGAGAAATTATACATTTTATTCAAATAGTTAAAAACAGGCTACACACCTCCTTATGACTTTTAAATCCAAGACATTTCAACATGGGATATCTTCAATGTGTATCAACTCATTGCCATACATGGTACCAGTCTGCCGTAGAGCATAAGGTTGGCCCATGGTAACTGCTCTCCTCTACAGAGTGCTCCTCCTCCTCCTCCTCCTCCTTCTCCTCCTCATGGTACATGGTACATCTTGATTGACTCCAGTTTCACCCTCTGGCCTGCCGAGGGCGCTCTCCCCCCCGTGGTCCTCATGAGGAGCCGCCCAGCTCTCTGTCCCCTGTCTCCAGCCCGGCCACTGGTCCTCCCTGTGCAAACTGGAGCAATGCCCGGGGATGTAACGATGCTAGACACATGACCATGAAAGAGACGTTCAGATCACGGCTGCGGTGCATCTGATACCTGTCTGTCCGTACGTCTGTCTGTCTGTCTGTCTGTCCGTCTGTCTGAATGTCTGTCTGTCCCTCTTTCTGTCCATCTGTTTTATTAGCAGTACCTCAAAGGCCCTCCCTTGGCGCTCTGTGTGAGTTATTTTTTAGAGGGCTGTTGTGTCTCTGGCTGATCACACATGAAGGACCGGTTGAAGATGTTTGTGTCCCAGAGTTAAACTGGGAGAACAATGACAGGGAACATCAAGGCTGCTTCAAACTGATCTCAGTCTGTCAAGCATTTCGCTCTTTTTGTTTTGAACAGCCCCAAGAGCTGAGCATAATTCCAATCATAAGCCCCCCTGAGTATTAACCTCTTGTCCATTCAAAGCTTTATTTATTCTAATCTTTTAATTGGGAATAGTCCATAGATATCTTAAGGGATAGTCCATAGTTATCTAAAGGGATAGTCCAAAGTTATTTAAAAGATAGTCCATAGTTATCTAAAGTGATAGTTCATAGTTATCTAAAGGGATAGTCCATAGATGTCTAAAAGGATAGTCCATAGTTATCTAAAGGGATAGTCCAGAGTTATTTAAAGGGGTAGTCCGTAGTTCTCTAAAGGGATAGACCATTGATATCTAACGGAATAGTCCGTAGATATATAAATATAAATAATATCTAAATATATAGTCCAGAGTTATTTAAAGAAGTGGTCCAGAGTTATTTAAAGGACTGGTCCAGAGTTATTTAAAAGACTGGTTATTTAAAGTGTGACAACACACAACTGTAGTTTGGTGAGTTGGCTGCCATCTGCAGTTTAAAACATATTGAACCCTTCTTTCTGCTTGGTATACATGGGGAAAACCCTGCTTTTATCACAGCGTAAGAAGATCTATGTTAAAGGAACATGTACTGTATCTCCATGACCAAAATGTCCCTTTCAGAGAGGCTCTTTTCTATCTCCTCTGAATGTATAGTACATGACATGAACTAGCCAGTGTATTTATCTAGCTATTGAAATGAATTCCCACTATGAGTTCGGAAACAACCCTGATCTTCCTGGATTTTAACCTAAATCATGAGTTTGTTTACTATGAACAGGATGACTTGCACCCAATAATTCTAGGTAAATATAGTAGACCTCCAGCTCCAGCTCTCTGCCTGCCATGCATGGGCCCTCAGTGAGCTCCTCGGGGCGGACCGTCTGTATGTCCTTCTGGAGGGGTCCGTGGTTCCTTCCTGAGACTGACTGTCGCTGTGTTTCCTCTCGACTTGTCATCTGCAGCCCGGTCGCCCTTCTCTACCTCCTACTCACTCCTCCTCCTCTCCGAACTCTGACCTCATGCTGACCTCATATTGACCTCTGACCCATATCTCTCTGTCTTTACGTTAAGACTACCACAAGTAGCATTTTTTTATACTGAAAATCACACTTTTTTCTTCTTTTTTTAATTTTTTTTACTGTAAGCTCTGTGAGTAAATCCCTTCACACAGATTATATAAACCACCTGGGGGTGGAGGTGTCCCTCACTCCCCCCTCTCTCTCTCTCTCTCTCTCTCTCTCTCGCTCTCGCTCTCTCTGTTGATTTATTCAATTATTTTGAATTCTTCTGTCCTCCTGTTTCCTTTGTTGTGTACGCATATGTTTTCTTCTATCTTTATCTGTCTCCTCTCTGTCTCCTCTTCCTTTTACATCCCTCTCTCCCTGACCTCCTGCATGTCTGACTGCGCACGAGAGCTTGAGTTTCCCTCCTCATACGTTTGCATGGTGACACCGAAATGAGGGCAGGAGTTTGCATAATGGGCTTCTGGGAAATGAAGTCCTTAAACCCTTGCATTGGCACCCAGCGTTGCATGAGCGAGCCTTGGGTACTGGCTAGGCATGCGTACCTGGAAATGACCTGAGAGCATGTCTCCTGTGTATTGCTCCTATACACGGATAAAGAGAAGAAAAGGCTTCAACCTTTTTCAGAACTGGAAACCGTGACTGTGTTCATGTATGAATGTTTCTACCTGAATGTCCCTCCATGACTCTATGTCTGTGTGTGTATTTGACAGTGGGCTCAGTGTTTCTACAGTTTTACAGTCATTTTCAGTGTTGTACGTATCAATGTGTCTCCCTGTGTTCCTAACTGTTTTCCTATATCTCTGTTGTCTCAATGTGTCAGTATCTGTACGTCTATTTCTAAGTCTCACGGTACATTTACATGGTAGTCATGTTGTGTTCCTGTGTTTAGCTTCCTCATACTATGCCCAGTCTCTCATCCTCCATCTCATACCAACAACTTGTAGCATCTTTGACATCTCCAAACGTCCTCCTCGGACCCAAAGCACAAATTGAAGACAAACATTTCTCACAATCCCAAAATGCATTTTTTTTTCTCACAAACAAGGTAAATATTTAGTAGTGGGAGTTTTGTTGTCAGGGTCATTTATAAAAGGTGTATTTGTATTGAGTCATCCTGGATACCCATTTCCAATACTGCACATGCTTTACCATGCAGGAAAGCAGTGACGTACAAGGGTCCTCAATTAGTTTTATAGTTAATATAGTAGCCTTCCTTGGCCTGTACTCCAAGCCCAGGTCTGGGGGTATTCAAAGAGGGTGGTGAAGTGACATCAGGGTTGGTGGGATTATTTTAGATCATGATCCGTAAAGGAAATCCCCTTCCAAACCACCATGTTGTTGTGGCTTTGGTCATGTGAGTCAAACCAACGGGGAATTTGACTTTAGTACAAAATAGTTATTTCTGCGCTTTCTATATCAAACACCTTCTTGATATGGAATATTGTAACATCATTATTTATGATTTCTGTTTCCACTTGCCCTATCCAGCTGGTGATATGAATAGGCTAATGTTGACAGACCACTGGCTACCCTCAGCCAGACAGCTTACTAAAGGTTAAGGAGCATGAGATGTCACCATCAGTTGCATCATACATTATAACAGCAGGAGAGAAGCATATTAATGACTAGCCTGAAATCATCAATCCATTAGTTTGACGTAAAGCAGTAGGAACTTTCTATGTTGTGCTGCAGAGTAAAGCTACTGGTGTGCTGTAGTTCACCTCGGGCGTCCTGCTAACGTTCCTCTGCTCAGGGAAAGCAGGTCAAGGTCTCCTGCTGGCCCTCATCAGATGCAGCCTCAGCAGTAGAGTCGCTGCCAGCCCCACTCAGGTTACGCCCACCGGGCCTTTAAACACTTTGGACACCACAAGAAATATGCTCTCATCTCGCTCTCTCTCTCTCTCTCTCTCCCCTTCCCCCGTTTCTCCCCCTCATCTGGAATACACACCCACGTGGTCACACTGACAGTAGACACCGCAGCCCCTTTTCCGTGTCCCTCAGTGTCATTTGCTGCACCAACTCTCACAGTAGACATGAGGTCCCTACTCACTCACAATGTGACTTTGTGAAAATAAATTAGCTGATTTTCTCCATACTGAAACCTGAGACAACATCAAATATACAGTATATATGTATATATATATACATATATAGATATATACACATATATATATATTATCTACACATCTAAAAGGCCACACATTGAGAGACTATCCCTTCTTGAATGGTTTCCATGTCGATCTGTCGGTCCGCTCCCCCACATGGAGCCCGGGACGCGTGGGCTCTTGTTCTGCAGGAGGTTTAGAGGCGTGGTAGGAGTCGCCTGAGTCCACCAGACCAACCGCCTAAAACATCCGAAAGGGATTGAAAAAAACTGTATGTTTGTGAATATGTGTCAATCATGGGTCTGTGTGTGTCTGCATTTGGGTTCTATTTAACTTTTACGGGGAAATACCTGTTATGGGTTCATGAAGTATGAGTCAGTGGTTTGCAGTTTGTTAGAAATTTGCCTGCAAGCATGCTAACCAGCCTGGTTAATAATATCCTCCTGCCTGTCTCTGAATGAAATTATAATACTGCGACATGCATGGGTGTGTGTGTGCGCGTGCGTACCTTCGTACGCGTGTGTGCTTGAGGAAGAAAACTGGAATGAGAAAGAAACAACCTGTGTGTTCACGGCATGGGTATGTCTCCCCCTGCTGGACAGGTGCGTGTCCCGGCCCTAACATAGCGGCAGAGGCAAGAACTTCCTGTCCTTCTTCCTACAGGGGGCAGTGTGCAGCGCAGCTTCAGACACAGCCAGACACACCTTCTCACTTTCTCTCTAATCCCTATTTTTTGGTTTTATGTTTTATATTTTCTCTTTCTTCTCTCTCTCTCTCTGTCTCTTCCCCTCTCACTCTCTTTCTTTTTCCCCTTCCCTCTCCCCCTCTCTATCTCCCTCTCCCCCTCTCCCTCTCCCCCTCTCTCTCTCCCCCTCTCTATCTCCCTCTCCCCCTCTCTCTCTCCCCCTCTCCCCCTCCAGTCTCCCTGGCTGTGTCTGCTGCTGCTAACTGTCAGCGCTGGCTGTGACCTGGCTTGACAATCCTTCTTAGAGCGTAACCAATCACTGAGATCAGACCACGGGAGCAGCACCACCTCACAGTGAGAACACCGGATCCTGCGATTGGTCTTTGCAATTTGGGGCCAAGCGAGTTGACTCGTGAGATCCTCTGGTGCTCATTTGAGCACAACCGTCTCTGTGAGCCTGTGTTCTGGTGCTGTCCCCGTGGGACTGGTTTGAGTGTTTGGTTACGCATCCACTTCCGCCTTCTGCTCCCTCTATCCTGAGCTTCCTGCACCTTTTACTTCAGCCATGTTTGTCTCTCCCCCCTTCCCCCTTTCCCACCGTTGCATAGTGTGATATATATCGTGGATTTGCAGGCGCCAAATTCCGCCGCGTTGTACTGGAGAATCCGACGGCACCGCCGCCGCTGTGTTCTCCCCGTGCGTTCCCGTCTCGCGATGCAGCGCCGCATCCGTGTGGGAAAGTGTGGTGAAAGGCGACCGTTAATTTGTCTAATCTTATCTTCCCCCTCAAGTCGTATTTCTCGTGCAGCCGTACAGATCCTGGGCTCCGGTTCAACCGCTTGAGGAACGGCTGGGCTCGCGTGTGCGATCGTTAACTGTGTCCCCCGCCCAAAACAAACCGCACTGCACTGCACAGCACTGTGCTGTACTCTACCATACTCTATACTGCATTATACTACATTATACTGCTTTATACTCTACTGTATACTCTCTATAACTGTACTCTGTACTCCTCCATGCTGTACTTTATACTGTTCTGTACTATACTGTAGTATATATTTTAACCATGCTCTATACTAGTACATACTGTACTATATACTGTACTATGCTATATACTACGTACTGTACTAGACTGCACTATATACCGTGCAATACTACATTAAACTTCTCTACAATGTACAATACAGTACTAAACTATACTACGCTTTACTAAACTGTATTATACTGTACTATAGTAGTATATACTACTTTACTATACTGAACTAAACTAGTATATACTACTGTACAATGCCGTACCATTCTATTCTGATGTGCAGTGTGCGTGGCCATGACCTATAATCGTTCTGTGGAGGCTGAAGATGCTGAAATACACACACACACACACACACACACACACACTCCCACATGCACGCGGACACGCACGCGCGCATACACATAACCACAACACCCCCACCGCCTTTCTGCCTCAACAGTCGAAGCTGGACTCCAATCAGGGGCCAGGGCATAGCGCAGCAGATAAAGGCCATCAAAGTGTTCTGTGACAGTGGGGACAAAGAGAGCCTCGCTTTCCCATCAGGGGTGGGCAGTGGGACTAAAGGGGTCTGTCTGGTCCTCCCCAGGACCAGGCCCTGTCGGAGCTCGCCCTCGACGACCCCATGGCAACCACTAAATGCCACCGACCGAAAAATGCCATGTTATTTTGTGTGCCAACCCAGATATGTTTTTTGTGTGTCTGTGTGTGTCTTTGCGTGTCGGTCGATCTTTTTCGGTCGACGGTATGTTGTGGGTTGTTGTTGCTTTTGCTGTTTTTTTTTTTTTCTGTGCTAAGTAATGCAGAAGCAGGCGTCTTAAACGCGGTGAATTGAAAGCCTCGTGTTCTTGTTTGCTCTTTCAGGACAGACTTCTGCGTTCACAAGGACGAGCCCTGCGACACGGTCGGTGAGTTGCGCAACGATTCTCCTTTTCTGTCCGTCTCTATGGTCGTTCTGCTACATCCTGACCTCAGCCTGCTCAACATTGTAAGCCCGGCATGTGCTCATTCACACGCTCCCATGTTTGCGTGCATTCAGTATTTCAGAGGCAATTGGGGCCACCAGAACAACACATGCAAGGACATTTTTCTCATTTTTTGGAGCATGGGCTTTACCAGGAATCCATGATAACTTGCTTTTTAACGTTTAAGGTTGTTCTGTTACTTTCGTTCTGCACACAAACATGATTCATACTTTGATGACCTCCAACTAAGCTGCTAAAGGAAAATATGTTCAGTTCTACTCCACTCCCTCCTGACCCTGTAACTAGAAGAATCACCTAGTCACACTGTGTTCTCACCAGGAATGAGTCCCACCCTGCAACACACGGCAAGGGCCTTGAGTGTGGGCCAATCAGAATCAAGCAACCATGTGAATATCCCATGGTGCACCACTCCACCAAACTGTGGTTTTCAGCAGCCTCAGTGCCGTCACAGTAGTGTTAGCTCTCTGTGTGTGGTGGTCTTTACCGGACGTTGAAAGGCTCCTGGCTCTGAGTGATGCCGTCCTCTGAGGACGGTGTCAGCCACACCCTGGCCTGTGGGGGGGGGGGGAAAAAAAAGCACAAACATCTTGGCAGCAATCGCCATAGGAACGGCATCTCTTGCGCTGAGCTCGTTGGGAGGCCCCCCCGTGTGAGAAGCGTTCCAGAAGGCCCCGTGTTATTCCAAGTGCGAGCATGTGTGCCCTCCCAAGTCTAAATAGGTTGGGTTCTTGTTGCTCTACGCGTGTATGGTTTTAATGTACCAGAAAACACAACATTCCGTGGGTGCCGCTTCATACGCGGCCGATCCATCACGTTCATCCCATAACAACGGCGGCGCAGAGGAATAACAGAGACGAGACCGTTACACTGCGTTACTGTTTCATCTGCCTCCGGCCCTGGCTGGGGGTAAGACGGGGAGAGTTTCTGCCTCAGTGTCTCCTTACAAAGGCATTATTTGGAGTTTCAAAAAACTAGCGCCGGCGCTCTCGCGCTCCCAACATAAATAAACGCTAAATGACCAATGTCTGTGCGGAGATTAAGGTCGTTCGTTTTAATGTATTCCCATGTGAAGTTGACCTGCCCTGTCTATCTCTGTGTCTCTGTGTTGTTTCTGCGCCGCTCGGCTGCGGGGCCGGTCTGGGTTTCGGCTGTCCTCGCCGCGTCCTTTGGTATGACGCCGCCCTGCCAAACGGCCCGAGCCGTCACACTGTCCAACATGTTCCTGGGAACTTGTGTGTGTGTTATGTAACGAACGAGACTTCCTGGCTCGCTGTTTTTAAACGGAACGCGGATCCTGAGGATTTCACCTCCGCCCTCGTCTCTGTAGGCAGACATGCGTTGCAGGGATGCAAACACGCATGCACACACACAGACACACACACAGACACACACACACAGACACACACACGCACACACACACACACACATACACACACACACACACACACATTTATAACATTACATTTAGACACTTTTGCCCAAAGACTTTAGTCCTTACAAAATGTGCAAAAAATAATAGAATAGGATACAACCCAAAAGATTCAGTACACAGTACGAGTGCATAAAATGATCACATGAGGATACTACTGTGTGCTATAATACAGAGACAAGAGATATATACAGTTCTTACATAATGATCATTTCTTAAATATATATTAATGTTTGATTTGTATTATTATTTTAACACACTATATCTTTTTCACACACATGCACACGCACACACACACACACACACACACACACACACACACACACACACACACACACACACACACAC
>JAOPJL010000141.1:14732516-14742726 GCA_027123545.1 Trisopterus esmarkii | reverse complement strand
ACATCATGATGCAGTAAATGCCTTAATCAACATGGTGACCATCCTAAAGACCAGGACGTCATGTAGTCCTGATAGACTGCTGACCCACAGAGACCATGTCTAGGATTACCTGAGGGTGGTTCTTCTAGTCTGCCTCGCTCTGCGGAAAGCTGAACCTCCGTCACCTCCTTTTCCTGGAGCTGAAGAGTTTGGGAGTAAATGATGGAAATTGTGTGATGGAGAGGGAGCTCTTTAGTGTGGAACAGAGGAGAGATGTTTAGTTTCCAATCCCACTCTCCAAGCCAGGTGACCCCCGATATGTTGATGATCAACTGATAAGCCAAGCTTTTGTTATCATGTTCAACCGTGTCTCTGAAAATACCAAATGTCTTCCGGGTCACTTAAGCACACGAATCCCTCTCATAGTCTCCAGGTATTACCAGCTTGTGGTTCAGTAGACACAAGGCCTGTTGACTCTGGTGTATGTTATATATATGTTCTCTACACATACCTGGTGTGGGTGTGTGGTCATCACTCCGGTCGCTGCAGAAGCCCTCCGTGTTCTGGACTGTTATGGACTGCATGAACGATGGCGATCCTGATGGGTCAAAGCACTGATGTCACCTCATTTTCTAACTCCTTCTAGTTGTAATTACATCAGATTTAAATAATGATGTGTATGGAGGTCCAAGCTAAAATGATGGGGATTCAGCGACAGAGATACTCTTTAACCTTACACACTAGCGGCCTCTCTGGGCCAGAGTTAGTACTAAGTGCTAGTACAAAGCGCTTGGCTCACTGGCTATTGGCACCACAGTGACGTTGACACCATATTTAACAGCTACAAACAAAAATACATTGATTCAAAAGCATCCATGTCATCAGGTCAAAGAGATATTTTGTATTAGTTATGTTACTTATAAAACAAATTGGATTTCCACCTGACTGATTTTTAGTCAGTGGAAAACATTTTTAGGCAGGACCATATTAGGTAATTTCTCTCATTGTATTTGACAGCCCAGGTTGAATTGAATGGAAGATTTTCTGGGCCGATGGAGTCGTGGATGGCTTTTACTCTCATACATTTGACCTAACTTGAACATTATAAAAGTGGCATTCCTCCAGTAATTGACTAGATTTAAAGGAATGGGGGTTCATCTTCGCTGCTCCAGTCTCAGGTGGTCCTACATGTCGGAGACACTATCCAACCCTGGACTAGAGGACAAAGGCTTGACAGTTAGGCTCCAGCTGCTGCTGAGACACTATCCTACCCTGGACTAGAGGACAAAGGCTGGACAGTTAGGCTCCAGCTGCTGCTGAGAGACTATCCTACCCTGGGTGTCTGGAGGAGACAGTCCAGACCGGATGCTGATGTAATCGCAGATCTTCTGGGAGCCTTGCTGTCTCTGTCCGGCTTTAGTTTCCACGCTTCCTTGTCTTAATTTTGTCTGTTGACCATCCCAAGAGTCACGTTCCTCAGAACTGGTCCTGTTGTCCGGGCCGTGGGTCTGCGGTCGCTGTGGCTGAGAAAGAGGAGGATGACGAAGAACACATGCACCCCTACTGCACTCCACGAGCATCCCTGTTGGTCCGTTCCTCGTCACGTCCACCGCGTCTCCCGGCTCCCGGACCCCCTGGGAGGGGCCTCCTGCCCACCAGCCCTCCTCCCCCTCCACACTCTCTCTGTCCCCCTCCTCCTTCGGCCCCTGGAAGGCCACCCTCTCCTCTGGGGAGCAGCAGAGGAGGTCCTCGGTGCAGACGCTGTCCGGCTGTAGAGGAGGAGCAGGAGGAGCAGGAGGAGTCCTTCCTCCTCCTGCAGCAACACAGGGGTCCCCGAGCAGGCGGCCCAGCCTCCACAGGCACTGCTCTCTGCGGGACTCCGCCCCTTCCTGCTCCTCCTCCCTGCTCCCACCGGCCTGTCCCGGCAGCGCTCCCCTCTGGAGGGACCATGGGGGGGCTTCCTGAGAGACGTCCGGCCTCGTCTTTCCTTTAGGTCGGGGACATATTTATTTGAGTTTGGGTTTACTGTAATGACTGTGTATGGATGACATTAAGGTACCTAGTGCACCTATTGAGCTAAAGCTAAAGCCTTTTATGTGGCACTTCTCATGGTTACATTTTCCTTTTCACACTGGGTTATTTTGAAGGAATCTGGTTTAATGTGTGATTCACGGTTGGTAGGTTAGTTACCTGGGGCCGGGTTCTTGGCCTCGCAGGGACCTGGAAGCAGACAGGATATCGGGGGGCTGGTGGTTGGT
This sequence comes from Trisopterus esmarkii, assembly GCA_027123545.1. Classification (NCBI taxonomy): domain Eukaryota; kingdom Metazoa; phylum Chordata; class Actinopteri; order Gadiformes; family Gadidae; genus Trisopterus; species Trisopterus esmarkii. The sequence goes on along the minus strand of JAOPJL010000141.1, from coordinate 14,740,489 downwards.
GTTCCAAGGCCGGTGTCTCTGCTCCCTGTGCGCCGCCGGCTGAAAGGAGCTTCCCAGACAATTCCCAGACGTGATAATCTTGTTGTTCTTAAGTTTGTTACGTGCTAATCATGTTCATACATGTTAATCATGTGCATACATGTTAATCATGTTGATAGGTGTGATCGGTGTTAATCATGTTTGATATGTGTTAATCATGTTCATACATATTAATCATGTTCATACATGTTAATCATGTTGATAGGTGTGATCCGTGTTAATCATGTTTGATATGTGTTTATTGTGTTGATGCGTTATTCATGTTGATACGTGTGAATCATGTTGATACATGTTAATCACGTTTGATACGTGTTAATCATGTTGGTACGTGTTCCACAGGTCATTATACTCATGTTCTTGCTGGCATTTTTGTTGCCATTTCCCTCATCAATGTATTTGTCTTTTGTCCAGTGGTTTCTTAATGGTAGGGGCGGGTTAACCTGGGACAACATTAGCTGTTGTTTCCTCGAGGGAATTCAAGGCTTCTTTGGGTTTGGGGTTGTAGGTGCTTTGGGCGTACCTTCATCACCGCCGCTGAGACCTCCTGAACTCTCCTGGGGTTTCTGATTCTGCACCTTCACACAAACATTCCACAGCAGTTGGTGAGTGAAACAATATCATTCTTCTGCATTATTTTCCGCGTGCTTTTCCTGATTGTATTTAATATGGCATTGCATATGCAAGTTGTGTAATTGTATGTTGTTGTGTACAATAGCTCAGAAATTCCATATAACTATTAGAAATGTGCCACACTGTTCAGAAAAGATAATGTCTCCCAAATGAAACCCTTCAAACTATAAACAGAATGAAGATAACTATCGACCCACCTTCTGTGATTTACGCTCCCTAACTGACCTGAAGTCGACTCAGTTGAGCATCTATCGTGTCCAGCAGCAGGTCACAGGGGTCGAGTCTCGGCGGAAGAGGATTCAGGTCCAACGCGCTTTTGTTGTCCTCCCCATCTGTGAGTGACGAGCACGTTAGCTCCTCCTCCAAGCATCCAGACAATATGCTCAATATCAAGTGACAGAAGTTCCTGACCAGTATAGAGAAGCTCATCTGTGTCATCTGCATCCACTGATCCTGTATAGCTCTCCTCCGCCATGCTGTAGAAATAAAAACATCCCCAGGCACAGCAGCCATGGATACTTCGGTCTGCTACTGTATACTGAGGACAATCGGACCGGTTTCAGTGCCGGGAGGGCGGGGTTAATGCTGCCCAGTAACCCTGGAAACCAAAAGGGTTTATGGCAGAGGACCTATAACTAGAGACAATGCATTCCTCTGTGCTGCGTCTCCGAGGTACTTTACCCCAGTCTCGGTATAATGTCATATACATTCATATATTATATAGATATACTCACAAAACATTATGAGTGTAGTTTAGTTGGTAGCCTCGTTCAAATGGATATCGAGAAGGCTTACCGACCTACAGCTGTATTAAAAAAAAAAAATAATAATCTAGATGTTTTGTGTTTTGTGTTTTTTGAAGGCATCTTTAAATAGGTAAGGTTAGTTCAATACTTGGTTCAATTACATTTGTTATGTAAGGGTTATGTTACATAACAAACTGCTTGAAAAACCTACGCCGACATCGAGGAGGACAAGGTATCTGCACTTTCAAAGGTTCTTTTCCTTTCGAAAATAATTTACGTTTAAGTCATCATAGTTAAGTATTAACCGGAAAATGTTGCTGTCAAGTGACTGAAGTCTACTTACTGACTTACTTCCAGTGGACTGCGACGCGTTGAAGTGTGAACTTGAAGCGTCATGTCAGCTTCTGGAGCGACTCGAGAAGCAGCTTGCAGGAGAGTGGCAGCAATAAGACAGCAGACAATAAAACAGCAGACAATAAAACAGCAGACAACAAAACACTGACACACCGCAACACTAAACCCTTAACACTCAACACTACCGCCGATCCCTGGACAGCAACCAGCCGGCCGAGGGTGGGTGGGTTGTTTTCGACACATGAGCCCAAAACCAAAAAGCACAGATAAACTAACTGTTACCATAGTGAAAAAACACTAGTTATTTAGTGTGAAATAAATCCTGTGTGTTTGTGACAACTTAAGACAATGCTCTGCATGTGCAAGCAACATAGAAATCAGAAGAAAAACCAGGACAGACATCCAGTGTCAACACTAAGAACTTTATTATCTTTTCTTTATCATTGCATCTTTCTTTCTTATAAGACCATGTTAAATGACTATAAAGTAAGGAAGAAATGCACAATTGAAACAAAATAAAAAATAAATAAAACTATTCTTCAGTTAAACCCAAACACACCATCAGGCCCTGAAGTCCAACCCCTTCTCATCATCCTCAAACCAAGGCCACTGGTCCAGAGTCAGAAAGAGCTGGTTTTAGTTTAAATCAAGGCATGGAAAATATCTATCTTCATACAGCTATACTTTATTAGAACCAGCAACGTAGAATAAAACTAAATGTATAGGCCACAGGCCAGAACCCAACCAGCTCATTGGCATGGACATTAATATATGAATAATGGCACCCATGAGAGAGAGAGAGAGAGAGAGAGAGAGAGAGAGAGAGAGAGAGAGAGAGAGAGAGAGAGAGAGAGAGAGAGAGAGAGAATAGAAAACAAACAATCATTGGAAATGAAAGCTTAAGCGAGTTAAAATCCTGTGGGGTGGGGAGCCAGTGGAGATCGTTCTTGTCCACAGTTCAACCCTCTTGGTTTGCTTCATTATTCCCCATCTGTACGAGACAGTCAACTATTGGTGTGTAAGCAGCAGCGGCCACATCCCGACATCGCAATTATTGCTTCAGCTTAAAGAGAGTATGCAGGCATTCACCGGCAGCTCATCGACAGCCCACCAGAGGTCGCTGTGGAGGATCTATTGGACAAATGAACAATGATCTTGCCATTTAAAATCACAGATATAAAAATCATCTGCCAACTCAATATCTAAGTCAATCTTTAGTGAAGCTCATGTTCAACAAACTACACATCAACCTTAATTCCATGTTAATCTAGCCAAAGTAAAAACCTTTGTTGGGTTGGAAAAAAATAAGACGTTATTGTGATATATTTCTCCTGTGTGTGCAAATTACAGTAAACGACAAAGTCAGTTGATAGAAATGATTTAAAGCTGTAAACCAAAGCTAATAAAGCCTATGTGCTTATGGAAATATGAGTGGTTTTGTTCGAAATTAAAAACATAAAATTAAATGTACTTTAATTTTTACTTTAATTTAATGAATCAGAAGTGGGGTTACAGTATTCATTTCTGTAATGAAGTGATGGATGAAACTGGTACACTGAACACTGCCTTGTAGAAGCACCGAAGAACGTGAACAGAAACCAAAAACGTTTGGCTATCCCCTCAAATAATCTCATCCACTGCAGAAAGGAGTCAACGCTTTGGATATTCCACAAGGACGACCATAATCCATCACCTCTTCAAATGTAAACTGATAATGGAACAAAATCAATATATTGAGAACTTTGTATAAAATAATGTGTAACACATCGTAGCTAACACAACACACTGAGGGCTGTGTTCACTCAGCGTTCTCTTTCTATTATTCTAACATTCTAATCTTTTTCAAATCATAAACTTGTTCACCAATCAAAAGTAAACCTGAAATTTAAAACTCAGACAGTGCCGTTTTTGGAAACACACAGGAAACCACAATGTGTGTTTCTTATAGCTGCAAATGACCAACAGCTTACAACAATTTAATAGAGTTTTGGTTATGTCACTGTAAATTGACTAAGTTGTAATCAGGCAGAGACATCCACTTTAGACAGTGCTCTGTATGGGCAAGACCTTGCAGAAGGTAAATACGGTAGAAGGGAATAGGTGAGAAGAAAAATAATAGAACAATTCCACGTGTTCCATGTTTGTCATCTGATATGAGAAGCTATTTTGGTTGTGACCTGGCTGTAACGCTTTGAAATGAAGATTGTGTTGGCCGTTAACGTCTTGTTTGGGAAATCATGAAAATGTGTGCCATTGTGAGTTTCTGATCTTTGAATTAAAACCAGTTTAAACCAGTGCAAGATGGTAGGGAGCTCCAGTTGATTCTACACTAATAAACCATTTGGTTCAGCGAATAGGGCCCAGTGTACGCAGCCACAGGTCAGAATGCACAGCTAGCTAGTTAGGCTACATTCGGATCAATTAAAATTATAGTAAATCCTTAGGCTCCGTCATTCAAAATTCCAATTTGAAAGGTACTGTACACATATAACTTAATATTCAGATTAGTTATATTACTTCATTTTTTACAATATCATCTTGTTATCACAAAAATATTCACACAGGCAACTGGAACGATCCCAGTCCCCTAACCATTACCCAGTCCCCTGACCCGAACCCAGTCTCTAACCCTAACCAAGTCCCCTGACCCTAACCCAGTCCCTTAACCCAGTCCCTTAACTCTAACCCAGTCCCCTAACCCAGTCCCCTAACCCTAACCCAGTCCGCTAACCCAGTCCCATAACTCTAACCCAGTCCCCTAACCTAACCCAGTCCCCTAACCCAGTCCCCCTAACCCTAACCCAGTCCCCTAACCTAACGCAGTCCCCTAACTCTAACCCAGTCCCCTAACCCACTCCCCTAACCCTAACCCAGTCCCCTAACCTAATCCAGTCCCCTAACTCTAACCCAGTCCCCTAACCCAGTCCCGTTTCTACTTTCCTAGAAGTAATTACAAAACAGACCACCTCTATTAGACTGCTCTCCTTTAGACATGAAGTCCACATACAGACCAAGGGAGCGTTTCCCTTCTTGAGTGAGTCAAAGGCAAAACACTCAACACTGTTGACTGGGCTGATCACAGATCAGTTTGACCCACATCGGTTCAACGTGCTGCCCTCGGTGCGACTGGCAGGAACCGGCCCCGTCTGTCAAGAGATCTGCTCACTTCAGAAGCGTCTGCACCTTCCCCCTCCGCCCCGTCCTGATGGACGCTTCAGAGCACGGAGGCAGACGGACACTATTGCTTTGAGACTTCAGAGAGCTGCACGATATGCAACACATAAGTTGAGCCACTTCTACTACAGAACCGTCTAATAATACCAGGCTCATGTTACTGGAACCAAACCTCTGAGGGCAGGAGAAGACAACATTCAAGTTTTATCATCGTATTTCAATAACTAAAAAACCCCCTGACGGTTCTAGCGTCATAGAGCGGCTGGTCTTGAGACACAGCCCGGCTCTCAGTGTATAGCAGATCGTGATCGAATGGCCTGTTGAGTCGCTCTGTTACAGGGTTATGGAGACGGGAGATGCTGGAGGGGGTCATGCTACTGAGATGGAGAGCACCGCTGAACAGGAGAACTGAAGAGTCCCGTCAACATCCACCAGGTCATGTGGAGCCTCAGCTGCCAAAAGATCAGTCCTCTGTATTATTGATATCCAAACCTGTACTCTTCTAGATACCCTAGGCCAAACCATTTGAACAAGATCACCACATGACCAGCTAAATGTTGTGTGTACAAACATTGCAACTCAATCATGGATTTCTTACATGAATTAGGAGCCATGTAACTTCTGACCTAAAGTATGAATGTGGCTGATCACCAGATATTCTATTCACCCATACGTCCCGACACTTGGAGTGTTAGGTGGACCATCCCCCAGCAGGTCCACTGAGGTCCTGGTTCATCCACAGGGCTGAGGGGTCATTAGAAGCTAATGAGGAAGACTGACACTTTGTTGTCACACGGAACTCCTTCATCACGTGACCCGAGACCAACCTCAAGCACTCACCAGAGGGAGAAGGGGGAAAAGGCTTCAAGTTTTGTAATCTATGCACAGCATAATCTACTTTGTGCTAAATCAAATCAAAATCAAATATATCAAGACACTTTCTTTTTTTTTTAAACCTCCTTTGGGAAACCTTAACACTTAACAGGGTCGTCCTGCGGGTCTCCGCTGAGCTACGCCGTCCGAGTCCGTGTGGGTGGCCATCCATCAGAGAAAGAGCTGCAGACCAGGAGGACTGCTTCAAATGAACAGTGGGTCAAAGTGCATTGTGGGTAGCAGTGAGGAGCACCTGATGTTGTGTTGTTTTGTTCCTTCCGTTTGCAACATCCTTCTCTCCATGTTCTTCAGCCTCACGGGGGGGGGGGGGGAGGTACTGAAGGAATGGCTCTTTCTCGTAACCCCCTGCCCCGACTATCAAACTGCCTGACAGTGTGCATTAGTAGGTACAATGAAATGTATTCTGAGACTGTGCAACGCACACTCCCATGCTTTATAAAAAGAAGAGAGACACAGAGGGTTCCGAGCCTCACAGAGCCCTCCTCCTCCTGCCGGTGGCTCTCCTCCTCCTGGTCCGCTGAGCTCAGGTTAGAATATCTCGGCACACATGCTCCAGTCCTGCCTCTCCTTGGCCTCCCAGTAGCCTCCCTTGTACACAAAGTTGGTCTCCCCGGTGATGGAGTCCCTCCGCTGGTGGAACCACAGTGGCTGGTAGCCCTCGAACTCTTTGCCTGGAGGGAAGGAGGGGGGGGTAAGACATCACTCACTTCCTGCTTCTCCGCCAATCAACAGGAGACCACAGACTATGGTGTTACCTTACTGTAATGTAATGTATTGATAGAAATACATTCTTTAATGGAAATGTCGCGAGGCTTCAGGAGAAAAAGGGTTTTCTGCTCATGTGTTTGTTTGTTCCGTTTCTTTACTGGTTTGGCGTCTGGTGAGGCGGATATGAACTGGGAAAAGGTCATGCATGCCGGGGGGGTGAGGGTCACGGGGTTGGGGTGAGGGTCAGGGGGTAGAGAAGAGGGTCAGGGGTGAGGGTTGGGGTGAGGGTCAGAGGGTAGGGAAGAGGGTAAGAATGGGTAGCGGTGAGGGTTGGGGTGAGGGTCAGGGGTAGGGGTGAGGGTGAGGGGTAGGGGTGAGGGTGGGGGTGAGGGTCAGGGGTTCGGGTAAGGGGTAGGGGTGAGGGTAAGGGGTAGGGGTGAGGGTCAGGGGTAGCGGTGAGGGTCAGGGGTAGGGGTGAGGGTCAGGGGTAGGGAGGTGCGTGCGACTGGGTGAGTTGGGTGATGTGCGACAGAGCAGCAGGTAGCAGCTCCCACTCACCAGAGTCATATTCACACTCTGGACATCAACAGAGGCAGGAAAAGAGAGACAGGTCATGGACACATGTCAGAATCAAGCCTGACCCCCCCGCCCCCCCCCCGCCCGACACACACACACACACACACACACACACTAAACAGCCCAGGGCACACTAACCAGGGCAAGCCAATGGAGGTATATCTTATATTTTATGTCTATATATTCTTTAGTATACAAGGTTCTGTTGTGCTCAGTAGGGCACAGGTCCACAAGACCTGGACATAATGACCGTCTTCAGCCTGCACTGTGGTTATTCTAATTATAAATACAATGAAAGTGTTTTAAAATGATTACAACTTGAAGTTCAAATACTGGCCCACATCAGGCTCAGTCCTCATCAGCAAATGGAGATAGAAAGTGTGAGTGGGTTATTGTGGGGTTGAATGCTCTCTGCGGATTAGTGAGTCCAGCTACACCTGCAGTCAATAGGGCCTCCCCAGGGTTCAGGACCCTGGGCTCATGACTCTGGTAATCATCACCCCCTGTGCTTCCTCCTGCTCCTCCTCCTGCTCCTCCTCCTCTAATGATTATCTACACAAGCTTCCCCCTCCTCCGCTCTGATGATCATCGAGCTACGCTTTTTCCTCCTCCTCCGCCTCTCTAATGATGATCTACACACACACCTCCTCCTCCTGCTCCCTAGTGATTATCTAGACACGCTTCCTCCTCAGAATACACTCTCCTCCATGCATAGACAGACACACTAACATGTATTCACAAGAGTTATTTATACGAAGGACCTCCTTTCATCTGCTCTTCTTGGTCCTCTTCATCCTCGCGCGGGGGGGGGGGGGGGGGGGGGGGGGGGGGGGGGGGGGGGGGGGGGGGGGG
>JAOPJL010000141.1:14638530-14649603 GCA_027123545.1 Trisopterus esmarkii | reverse complement strand
CACACACACACACACACACACACACACACACACACACACACACACACACACACACACACACACACACACACCTAATCAGAGGAATGTAATGGCTCTATGTTTCAAAACATGGTTTGAGTCATGAGTTGGGGGGGGAATAAATCAATCTATCTTTGGTGGGCAGTTCTATGAATCAGGTTCAGAGGCATTTGTACAAAAAGAGAGGCCATGACAGCAGGGCAGCTAATTCTCTGACGGTAATTCTCGAGGTATTTAATCTGCTTTAGACCAGAGCAGCTGCTTATAATGTTAGACACAATAAATAACCCATAAATGAATTTTTGTGTTAATCCCTATGGGGCGGTCTTACTGAAGGATAGCTGGCTTCTGCAGCATGATTCACTAGGCAAACTTAGCAGGTGTAGTTTACAGGGAGCATGCATGACAATTTAATGCTTCCCACATTAAGAACTACAAATCACTACAGCATGGAGATCAGATTACCAGAACGCAGCAGTGTAATCAATTATTGATCGCATACCGGCTAGCAAACAAAACCCATATATACTCGCTAATGCCTCCATACCTTTCTTGGTAGTGGTGAAGTACTTGGAGTCGGTCATCTTGGATCCAAATTGTCGGTTCTCCTACAATAAGAGAGCAAGTAAAAACAGAGTTAGAGATCGTTTTCACACGGGTAACAGGAAACCTTGAAGTGCTGGCAAAGGCAGAAACGAAAGGACTTCCTGCCTGCTCCGGGCACTCTTCTGTGATTCAGTCAAAACACCCAACCTCCAAGCATCAGCATTTTGCATATCACCCTCTGTCCGGGATCACCACCTTAGCCTGTCACTGGGCCGCACACAGCAGTATAGGTTTCCTGTTATGAGCCTGTCCTAGACTTAAAGTGACTGGAAAAGGAAATCCTATATTTAGGGGCCTTAGAGCATGCATTAGCACTAACGGCATGATCAATCAATTTTGTTACCATCTCGAGGAATTTCTATTCACAATCAGGCCATATGTCGACCTCTTCAACAATACATTCATATTTAATTTGATAACTTCCCTGAATTGGGAGCTCCATGGATAAGGGAAGACATTGACGGCTGCTATATTAGTTTGAAGCTTGCCATTAGCTCAAAGAGAAAAATGCATATGTTCTTGCTGAATTTAGAGCACAGCTTGAATAACCAACTGTAATTCAGTTCCCATTCTCCTCCATGGAAGTACAGGATGCCTGAATTACAAGCAGCAAGCATATTTTACAAATAGCTTTTAAATTACTCAACTAAACACGTTTAAAGGACTTGTGATGTGGTTATCTCTCAGCCTGTTAGGGTTAGTTTGGTAGTCCCCAGTCCAGTGCTCCCCAGTCTAGTCCGGTCCCCTCCCAGTCTAGTCTGGTCCCCCCAGTTTAGTCCAATACCTGGACTAGGCGACGGGAGTTATCTCCCAATGGCAAATTTATCAACATACTAAACGACAGTGTTGCTTATTTTTACTGCTGAATATTAAAAGAACAATACGTTTTATAACGCTGGAAAATTTGTATTCTATTTACCGGTAAGTGTTTAGTTTCGTTCAGATTGGGAGATATGACATTACATGTTGTAAAGTTAAAACATGACAACAGTCATTTCATGACATTCATGGAGAACATATATATTCCATTGTTCATGCAGAACCATATTTATTCTATCGTTCATGCAGAACCATATCTATTATATGGTTCATGCAGACCCACAGCTATTCTATCGTTCATGCAGAACCATATTTATTCCATAGTTCATGCAGAACCATATTTATTCCATAGTTCATCCAGAACCATATTTATTCCATAGTTCATGCAGAACCATAACTATTCTATCGTTTATGCAGAACCATATATATGCTATCTTCTCCCGCTGATCATTTGATGATCCAAGTGTTGATCAACCAATGAATGAACCGTCGGTTAGCTGGCAGCTGTTATATCTTTATCTCTTCACAGCCAGGCTCCAGGGTCTCAGTCTGACTTCGAAGGTATCCTAGGTGAGGCATTTCGTTTATTCTAAGTTAAACACTCAGGTCTCTGGCACGCCAGCAGGCTAACACGTCAGCTCCTAGCTAGGGTTAGCATCACAGCCTGTAGCTCGTCGTGGCTAGCTACAAACAAGAGGGCAGATTAATGCAATTCGTCTAAATTGTGTCAATAGCTACGTTAACAGCTGACCCGTTTGATCGGTTACTCACGCATAACTGATTTGCCCATTCCTGCATGTTTGAAGAAGTGGGATAGCAGCTGCTGTTAGGTAGCTTAGCAACTGTCAGTGTCAGCTAGCCCGGCGCTATGCTAAGTCTCCAGCGACACAACTAAGACATGACCTTCCGAGTCGAGGCTTAAGGAAGCCCTCGCCGGAACTGTTAAGCTCTTAATCTACCAGCCTATTTTGAACCCTACCTAGAAGCCTTAAGGTACTCACGGGGGTTAAATGAACTCACAGGACACAGCTGGAAGAACAGCAGCAGAACGGCTCAGCAGAACGGCTCACCGCGGACAGTCTGACGCTCCTCCCACCAGCTCCACTTCCGGGAACTTTCTTCAATCACACCTGGAGTTCATCTGCGCTTCATTCACACCTGGAGTTCATCTGAGCTTCATCACACCTGGAGTTCATCTGAGCTTCATCACATCTGGAGTTCATCTGAGCTTCAGTCACACCTCGAGTTCATCTGAACTTCATCTCACCTGGAGTTCATCTGTGCTCCATTCACACCTGGAGTTCATCTGAGCTTCAGCACACCTGGAGTTCATCTGTGCTCCATTCACACCTGGAGTTCATCTGAGCTTCAGCACACCTGGAGTTCATCTGAGCTCCAGCACACCTGGAGTTCATCTGTGCTCCATTCACACCTGGAGTTCATCTGAGCTTCAGCACACCTGGAGTGCACAGGTCCATCCCGAGATGGAGGGGCGGTCAGAGTCCATCCTACGTGCAATGCGGTGCAATAATCCAATAATAAAGGTGTATGATAGCTAAAAAGGTGCGATAGTTCGCCATGTATTATTTTTAGAGCAGCTACAATCAGAAAAGCTAATTTAATACAGAGAGCTCAGTTTTACAACCATGTTGTGTTTAGCCGCTTATGAGCTAAAAGTAGGCCTGTAATCACCCACATATGAGAGGAGGACATGATGTTATCAAAGAATGGAATGATACATTTGATTAATCTGACTAATGAATTGCATTTCAGGGGAAAATATTTATTACAACTTAACACCATTTCAACTTGACAGCATCTTGAAAAGAGTGCTATTGCAGTATTGCTATTTAATGCATACAAATATCACAATGTCAAGCACTTAATACATTGAACCAATGTTTTAGAGAAGATAAAGATTAAAGCAAAAAGACAAATTACTTTTCATGTTGGCCAGGAACATTCATTTTTTTAAGACCTTTAGGAACATAGTGAGGACCACAAGTGTGTAAGCAAGATGAATTCACTCAAGCTGTTTTCTGAACAAATAATTTAGCTTGAGCCAATTCAACTTTGAAAGCCATTTTGATAGTTTAGATGTTTGCAAATATAATTCCTTATTGGGATCCTGGGTTTGGGACAGTGATGAGTGTCAACTAATCTTGGGATTAGAAGAAGCTGCTGTTGAAACATTTAAATGAACATGTCTTTGAACATTCTTGGTAGTGCAAACATGCCTGTTTGCCAAATTAATCCACCATTTGTTGTTGTGGCAACCTGCCCTCTTTTGGACTGTACAGTAAACACCTTTTAGACCTTCCTTCTCTCACATACTTACAACACTCCAAACATACTCATGATGTCATATCCTTTCATAAATAAATAAATAAGATCAACATAACATCCCCACTCTTTTCTGAAGTTGTAACCTGAATATTATTTAAATAATATTTACATGAGAACACATGGAAACTTTCCCTCTTTAGTTTTAGGTTTTCTGTCCGGCTTTGTTTCACCGTTTCTTTTCAAATTGTCTGCAAAACCTGTCAAATGGTTTGCTAACATTTGAAGAAGCAATTTTATCAATTGAACAATTTTTCATCATAGTCATTTGAAAAGCTTTATAAAATATGAAAGAAATGCATGCAGCTCTTTAAAAAGATAAAAAGTTTGATTATTTTGAAGGTGTGACCTTCCAAATAAGCCTTACAATGCAATTCCCACCTTTCGACCTGTAAAGACATGTCCTAGATCCTAAACCTGTTAATAACACAACTTCCACACCCATTACATTATGCAAAGATGGTCCTGATTAAAAAAACATAAAAAAATAACCTTTCCTCTCCAATATTATTATTTGCAAACTGATAACTCATCTGAAGGGACAGGTTAGATGGAATTCAGTGACTACAACAAATGTGTATATTGATCATTTCAAACTGAAAATCGATTTTCTAATTCATTCCACAATCAATATTAAATGGGATGCCTGTCATTTTAAGTAAAAATGTCAAAGAGCTCAATATTGGAGGAAAAAAAAAGAATTAAATTGCTGAATGTCTTAAGGCAAGGGGAATTGTCAAGGCATTTTTAACACCAACATTGCATAGCTAAGGCAGCAACTGTATATCATTAATATGTACATTATATATGCTGAAGTTATGTACACAGTACCCACATCTTTCTGTGAGTTACACTTTGCACATATATTTACACATTCATTAAACAGCTGTTCACACATATAGTCAAGTTAAAGAACATTTCAGTGACATACTAAACACTATCTACCATCCACGGGGTGGGTGCATTGGATGTTCTTTAAACTGTGTTTTACTGCAGCAACCCAAAAACCTAGAAGCAAAATGCCTATTGGGATTACATGGACTGTGGGAAGCTGTGAGTGAGTGAAATAGTTAAAATGCACTGATGTTGGTTGGCCTGTATATGTGATATATAGTGTACTAAGTCAGAAAGATGATGAAGATACAGGTGACTAGTATGTAATACCTTTTTTATATTGTGGAATGTCAGCCATGAATGCTTAATGACCAGTATTTCAATTATGATGGCAAGAATATATATTGTAGCAAACCACAAGAGGGAGCCATTGCACTTAATGTATTCTCAGGGCTGAAATGCCTGTGGGTTATGTTCTGAGTCCCTGGCACATAACCATGCCCCTTAGCGAGGCATATGGCATTGCATATGCTCTCTCTGTCAGTATCAGTCTCTCTCTCTCTCTCTCTTTCTCTTTCTATTTCACTCCTCTCTGTCTCTCTACCGCAATCTCTCTTTCCAACTGCTTAATCTGACACAAATCTCTCTGATTACTGTGGATGAGGGATGTAGGTGTAGTACCTTGTAGTTCGCAAAGTCTTCTCCATACACTTTAAAACATTTAAAATAATGTAAATCAAACATCACAAATCATTACTTTGGTAATAAATAATTTGGCTTGAGTGCAAGAAACATTAACCCTGTCATGACTTTGGGATCAGGGGTCATCTAAACAGGGGACAAAAAGGAACCAAAAAACCTGCAATAACAACAGCAGCCTAAAGTCCAGTCGCTCTCCAGTCGTGGTCTTTACACAGTAGTAAGCATGAGGAGAACAACCCCCCCTCCAATATCACAATCATGAGCTACATCCAGGCCTCAGGGTCCACGCCCCCTGGCTGTGCTGGGAAGGGGAACTCCTGGTTGGGGGACGAGTGGGAGTGGGGCTCGTTCATGTTGGCCATGTGTGAGAGGGATCTCCCGTTGGAGCGGGAGATCTGCGGCGACCCCGGCGGTGTGCTGTGAGGGGTGAGGGCCCTCTGAGTCTGTAGGTCTCTGTAGCTCACGGGCGTGGGGATGCGGGAGGGACTGTTGTCGGGCCTGTTGTCGGTGCGGGGTCGTATCCGGGGCCGCAGCTTGAGCTTGTAGATGGAGGGGACCCGGTCGCTCTTCTTCTGCCCTTTCTTCGGCCGCAGGACCACGCCGCCGTCGCTGTTCCCATTGGTCAGGGCAGAGGGAGGAGGAGAGGACTCTGAATGGGACTCGCTCAGGCTGAAGCACATGGAGGAGTTCTCACTGGAAGAGTCCTGGTAGGAGCAGTCTTCAGACGTTGGCAGGGCAACTGGAGAAGGGCACTCCTCTGGGCCTGGGAGACCCTGGTGGTCCTGCTCACCGTCCTCCATGTCGTATGGCAGGTTTGGTTGTGGATACGGTAGAGGGATGTCTCCCTCGGGGCCCGAGCCCCATCGAGAGGGTCCCTGATCGCTCAGCACCTCCCCTGAGGGACAGCCCCCGTAGTCTCCGTTCAGCTTCCTGCAATTGAAATCCGGTAACGGGGGGATCTGATTGGGGGGTGTGGTTAGTTCTGTGTCTCCAAGGCTGGCCAGAGACGAAGGCATGGCCTCCCTCTCCTCCACAGAGCCGGAGATAGCCGGGAGCTTCTTCAGGGTCCCTTCACGCTCCCCCCAGCGCTCCAGCCCGCCCTGCCTCCCATTCTGTAGTCCTCCGGGGGTCTGGCGATGTGGCGAGCTGGAGAGCTCCTCCAGGTGGAGGTGATGGGGGATGGGCCTCTTTGATTCCCTCAGCTCCGGCAGAGCTCCCATCTTAGCGCCAACATTCAGGGAGGACGTGGAGGAGTTTGAAGAAGAATAGGCAGAGTCAGTGACGTTGAGGTCGGCCGCCGCCGATACAGACAATGCACCGACCCCCTGCTGTGGCTGTTTGGGGACGGGGACTCCGTTGGACCCTCGGCCAGGCGCTCCTCGGCCCTGCTGGGTGTTGGCGAGGTACTCTGCCTCAAGGCTGCGGTACAGGTCCTGCTCCTTCTGGGGGTCCAGAGCGGGCAGCATCTGGATGCCAAAGCCCGGTCCGTCCTCCTCGACCTCCTCGGGCCCAGCCCAGCCCCGGTGTGGGGCCAGGCCTCGGCCAGCGGTGCGTGGGACGTGTCCGGACCTGGGGGAGCGAGGAGGATGGTGATGATGGGAGTGGCGGGGGGAGGAGTGTGGCGAGCGCCGGCCTCCGGAGGTCATCGGCGGCAGGAGGCGGGTTCTGCCCATGCAGGGCGAACGGGGGGCCGGGGGTCTGGGGGTCACGGTGGTCTTCTTGCTTGGGCTACTGCTGCTGCTCTGGAGGCCTTTAACTGGGGAGTTGGAACATGAGGAGGACTGTCTCTTGGCAAAGCCTCCCACTATCCTAGGGGTTGAAGGGGGCACATGTCTGGCCTCCCTCCTCTCTGAGAGGGGGGGCTGGGGGTCTCTATAGTGCGGCCCGGGGCTGGCGTCACTCGTTCGGCTGTGGGTGGGGAGTTTGCCCTGGCTTTGGGAGCGAGCAGCTTGAAGTCTATGCGGGACCTCGTTGGCCAGAGAGCGGCCCCTCTCTGTGCGGGGGTTCCGGGGCCCGTCAGAGGGTCCCTGCGGGGGGATGGGTTTGAGGACGGACGTGGGGGCAGGGCGTTCCCGGGACTGGCTGCGTGCGCGGGGCATCGGGCGGCGCTGGCCCGGGGTGGAGGCTGCTCCGCCTACGGGCCTCTCAATTACATGCTTCCCCTCCTTGCGGTTAACGAGCAGGACCACCTCGTCACCGGAGCGACGGGAGGAGTTAGTCAGGCTCCTCCTGGCACCTCCTCCTCCTCCTCCCCCTCCTCCTCCTCCTCCTCCCTTCGATGAGGTGGTCGAGGAGTCACTGTCTCCTGAGAGACGCCTTGTCAGGGGCAACATGGTCTCCCTGTTCCTGAAACAGGGAGAGGAGATAAGATTTATAGTATATACTTTACTTTATATACTGTATGAAAATTTGGAAAATTTACCATAACCCTTTACAGGATACATTTATAGGAGTTCCTGACATTTCTACAGTGAGAGTACTTCCCGATGCTGGACTGTCTAGGCGTCCACCTCTGAGGTTGACCCCTACCGCTGACCCCTGAGGTTGACCCCTACCATTGACCTCTGAGGTTGACCCCTACCACTGTCCTCTGGGACTTCCGGGTTCCCCCTTGGAGATGTGATCTCTTCATGCCATACTGTTCCCACACACCAAGAACTACAGCGTTGTCACTCAACTGCTGGGCTCCTCAACCAAACCATCGACCGATGATTTATTGTTCAGTAAGGGACCGTATATCAAGACATGGAGTCGTTTGTGTAATAAACCTGCTTCTGCAACAACTACTACTAATAATCGGATAATAATAGGAATGAGACAGAGGAAAAGGTTTTAAATCTCACCATGTAGCATTTTAAAAACAGACAACCGATAAAACTCAGAGGAAACTAAAATGTAATTGGAGTAGCCCTTCCTTTAAAAAAAGGCAAGGAGCCAAGATAAATTAAACAAGAACGGTTGTTTTCCTGTGTTTCACTTATCTTAAATCCCACCTGTCGACCTGCTGCCTGCTTAGTCTGGCGGTCAGATTATCTGCTTTATGGAGTCTGGCGAACTTGGAGGGGATGCCCCGCCCCCAAGCCCTGCTCTCCTTACGTCTGGACTAAGCCATCACTCAACCCAGCACCGCCTGGGCCAGGGGCCAAAGTAAACCAACCCAAGGCCCCAAACTGTGTTTAACAATGGCGGCTCCACGCGCTGACGTATCAGGAAGGTATGTGACTCACCCAACATTCGCATATAGGAAACAGGGCCAGCTCTAATGATCTGCATGTTTCAAAAGGGAGGGCGTTCTGCTGGCCATGGCATGCCAGTGCTCACAAAACAATCCCACTCTGTCAGGAATCTGGAGCCAAACAAACATAGAGCCACTTTCCATCCCCCCATCGGCCTCACATTCATTCAGTCAACGAGTGTGTGCCGTGGAGAGATCACTGGGAACAAAGGCTTGATTAACCACTCTCTGAGCCATTAATGTAATTAACTCAACAAACTCAGAGAGGAGATGAGGGAGTAAAGATGGGGTTCCAGAGAACAGGCGTCAGAGGACATAGCAGAGGAGAGGGGAGAGGGCAATGAGGGCAACTCAAGAAATGAATATAAAAATTTTGTTTGAGCCTCTAGGGGGAGCTAGAGGGTATTGTGTCCAGCTTTTTATTGAGACAGTGTCACCTGAGATTAGATAAGTCTGCTCAGCTATAATCTGTGGGTTAGGGTTAGGGCTTCCTGGCCTTTAAACTGTGTAATAAACTGTGTGTGATTGTATGATTGTGCGCGTGCGTGTCTGCGTGTGTGTGCGAGCGTGTGTGTGTGTGTGTGTCCTAATTTGGGAATAATGACTGAAGGTGATCTTAACTCGCAAGCCGTTATTCAAAAGCTTCTAGCATCCCGCTAAAAGCTCCTGTTAAATCATCAACTATACTCAACCTCCGTAAAAAGCAACCATTTCCTGTAGGGGCCTTGGCGTTCCTTCACAGTGACCGTGTAACTTAATGACTCCATTGTGAAGCTCTGGCTAGTGCGCACAGGCCACAGCCTGAGCCTGAGCCTGAGCGGGGCTCACCTGAGGGGGTTGAACTGGCGCGGCTCTGAGCGGTCCCGGGGCGGCCGGGGCAGCAGGGGCCGTCCGGCGCCAGGGTCCGGCTCGTTGCCAGGGGCGATGAGGGGCGGGTGGGAGCGGCCCTGCCGGCCGGAGGGACACGAAGCGGTGGGGGCCTCCAGGGTCCGTCGGTCGGGGGCTTTGTGAGGAGCGTCGTTGCGCCAGTGAGGCCCCGGGCTGGTGGAGCGTGAGGAGTGGGCGCTGGAGGACTTGCTGTGGCCACCCTGGCCCTGGCCGCTGGCCTTAGCCTGGTGGTAGCGGTGAGCTAGCACCAGCAGGGACACAATGAAACCACGTTAGGAAGGAGATGATGGGGAGGACATTGGTAGGTGATAGGCAGGTTCAGCTCTAAGGGTTTATAGAAAACAGAAAACGCAATTTCAGCCCATTTCCTACTGGCTTGTTTGATGCCGTCGTCAAGTCCTAGAAGACAGCCGTGAATGTCATTGTCACCACTAGGGCTGTCAATCCCTCTCTGAAGGGATCAATGTGCAGTCTTCCTATATTTCTTAGCCAAATATTCATAAAACTAGAAATGTGGACACATGATATATATATATATATATATATGCAGTATATATATATATATTAACAGGAAACAAAATTAAATAGTGTCCTGAACTCTCCTCAAAGATGAGCATTGATTATTGAACATTGATCATTGATCAATGATCTGTACACAGCAGCTGCAGATCAGAGCTGTGCGGTGTGTGGTTTCTGTGTGTCTCCCTTGATGAGCAGTGTTAGTTTGAAGCATGACCTCATGTCAGCTGCTTGCACACACGGCCTGTGATGATTTGAGCTTGGCCTTAGTTTGGAGCCTTTGAAGGCCAGGGGCCTGGATCTCAGCTGCCTCTCCACTCTGGTAGGACCAGCTACGGCTACGGCTTAGTCGTTTCATCTGGAATTAGCACTATAGTTGCTATCAAAGCTACGGTACAACAACTTTGGGAAGTTATTTATTCACTAGCATTATTAACAACAAATTCAACAAGTAAATATTCTACTTTGACATAATACAGGTCACTATCTTTGTAAGGACCAAATATCTAATATAATACTTTAGCAATTTCGATCAGTCAAAGATAGAAGTACACATATATAATGAATTATAACATAATATTATTCAGGATATATAAGTGGTCTGAGGTTCAGCTTCAACCCTACACAGGAAGAGTGAGTAGGTTGTTTTGATAGTGAGTGTGCAGGAAAAAGGAAGTGACCTCACCAAAGGCAGCGCAGCGGCAGGGATCATGCTTGTCAAGATAGTGCTCCAAGGTGTCCCAGCCCCCCCCGACGCGCACCATCACATGGGTACGGAGGACCTGAGAAGAGGGACACAGAGCTGGATCAAACACACATCCGCCAGCGGAACCGCCCCGTGAACACACACACACACACACACACACACAAACACAACCACACACACACAAACACACACACACACATCCAGAGCTTCACACAACCCACACTCACAGACATACCCCCACACACACAGACACACAAGCACACACACACACACACACACAAGCACACACACACACACACACACACACACACAAACATCCAGAGCTTCACACAACCCACACAGACAGACACACAGACACACACAACCCCCACACACACACAGACACACAAGCACACACACACAC
>JAOPJL010000141.1:14614728-14634028 GCA_027123545.1 Trisopterus esmarkii | reverse complement strand
AGAGAGAGAGAGAGAGAGAGAGAGAGAGAGAGAGAGAGAGAGAGAGACCCTCATAACATGCTTGTATGAAGAGAGAGAGGGCTGGGCGAGCAGGCTGGTGACATCAGCAGGTCTGTGGTGCCACATGGGTTTGGAGTTGAGCGAGTCAGAGCCGGTGTTTGCTGGAGGCTGTGGTCGGGTAGGGAGGGGAGACGGGCGTGGCGCAGGTGCTTATTAGGGAGACGAGTCAGACACAACTATAGGGCGGGGTGAGAACAGCCTCCCTCCCTCTGGGCTCGTGTGATTGGTTGACCACGATCGGTTTCTCCCATATGATGGATGAATTTGGCTTCTTACACAAAGGCGTGCGCACACTTTTAGGGTAGGACCCACACCGGACACGCACACTCGTAGAAGGAGAAGACAAAACTTCTAATGTTTGTACAAAAGGCTCAGTTAAACACACAAAGACATGTTTTGGTGCTGCAGTGCCCTGACCCTATCCCTCCATCTAACCAGATATTCAGCGTGGGATTTGCCCGATATTGCCAAGGGTTTGTGGTTAAGCTACCAAATGTTGCTGTTAATAAGAAAATGGAGTGAACAAACTGCTGCCCCAGAAGGTTTCTGTTGCAGTACCTTGAAGTCTAGTTAGTCTCCCATCAAATCTGGGAGATTTGCTTGCGGTCCGGAATGCATGTCGTTCAATGCCAGAGAATCCATGAACTTTGAGGATAATAACTGGTGTGGCCCCGCCCACCAGCAACACAGAGGGCTGACCTCGAACCAGGTGTGTGTGGTGTATGAATGCATGTGGGCTTCATGTGTGTGTGTGTGTGTGTGTGTGTGTGTGTGTGTGTGTGTGTGTGTGTGTGTGTGTGTGTGTGTGTGTGTGTGTGTTCATCCATGTGTGTGTTTATCTATGTGTGTGCCTGCAATGCTTAGATGATGGTGTATCTGGGAGATTAGGGCAGCACCTTGTTATTTGCTGTGAATAGTACCCTTCTTTATATTCCAAGCTAATTAAAGGGGAGGGCAGAAGTAGTGCCAAACCTTAGCATATTAGCTCTCTGGTCCTCTCTCACCCTAACCCTCCTAACCCTAACCCTTTCTCACCATAACCCTCTCTAACCCTTACCCTCTCTAACCCTCTCTATCCACATCTTCCTTCCATATTATGAACAGTCAAAGGAGGGCCTTTTCCCATTCAGACCTAACAGTTTATCTCTTATTAAACAGGACTTCAACAGGTACATTTGTTTTCCACTGGCCGGCTCCATTCCTCTTCTCTTTCCTTCTCTTTTTCTCCTCCTCTGCCTTTATTCTCTGCTCAACCTCCCCAGCCTCTTTTTCAGATATTGGAAAAAACCCAGCCAGTGACTTAATGGAAATATCACCGTGGCAACAGACACACAAACACACACACACACTGTATTAGCCTTCCCTTTTTAACTGGACCATTTGCTTTGCTTTTTTATTTTGAACACACGTATATATACTCCCACCCACTCCGACAGGCACAGAAAATCATACATATACACACACACACACATATTGGACACACACATACTGTTTATACACACACATAAACATACACCGACAGAACTCATACTCACACACACAAACATATATACCTACAAACACACACGCACACAAACACATATACACACACACACACACAAACACACACACACACACACACACACACACAGAACACTGAACACATACACATATATGCACACACAACTAGCCGTGTTCAGCTGAGGTAATTTGTTTCTCTCCCACTGTGAGGTGCGAGGTACGAGGCATTACACGCACAGAGCACTATCCAAACCTCCAGATAATTAAAGCCAGTCAAGGACACGCCAGGGTTAAACTCTGGAGCAGTATCCAGAGTGTACGTCTCCCGTGCCTGTACAGTACAGGCAAGAGCCTGGTTGGCCACAGACACAGAGACACAATAACACGGAATGACCCACAAATAGCTGGAGCTGGTAACGGTCGCTGCTGTTGAGGAGGTGGGGCTTGTGAGGAGGGGAGGAGAGCGGGAGGGCAGGAAACATGCAGAAGTGAACTGGAACGCCAGCAGAAAATAAACTTGAGGATGAATTATGGAAAATGTGTTGGTCACATGGGACACATTTACACGGAGAGATAGAGAGCTGCTGCAGATGTTTGAGAGAGAGCAACGAGGGGGAGATAGAGAGGCAGAGAGAGCGATAGAGAGTGAGTGGGAGAGAGAGAGAGAGAGAGAGAAAGAGAGAAAGAGAGAGGGAGAGAGACAGAGGCAGAGAGACAATGACAGAGAGAGAGGCAGAGAGAGAGAGAAATATAGGGGCATGCTGTGATTTCACAATCCATTCCCCTCACACAGTGATTGTGATGAGCTCTGTTGGTCTTGTGATCAGTCGTAGGGGGTGAGTGAGTGAGTCCTCTAAACACAGCCCAGACGACGCCTTGTAAAACTCACTTAAGGTCTGAGGCAGAGATAGATATATTTACATACAGAATTTGCCTATAGATTTGTTTACATTGCAATAGTCACGGCCACACCTCATAGCTGTGAAGTGTTGACTTTGATGGAGTGACTCAACAGAGCCAAGGGGGTTGGTGTAATCGCCTCAACCCCTCCCTTCCTGCTTCTTGAATGGACATGGGGGAGATACACGGGGAGATACAGGGGGAGATACAGGGGGAGATACAGGGGGGAGACATGTCCAAACCTCATAGGGGCGTGGCGGTGAGAGGAAGATACACATTTCGTACAACGATTCGTTCATCTTGTTTTTTGACGGTACAAAACGTTGAATGTTGCCAAAGCTGGACAATAAAAAACAAGTGGTGTAACCTCACAGGAATGCACGCTCCATTTATTTTTTCTCTCTACAGTTGGAGCAGCTTCAGGCAAACAAAGAAGAGATCTTTGCTCAGGGCCAGGCCTGCATGCGTGTCACATGTACAACAACTTAAAACAAATAAAACTAACAGGTTCATGAGTAAATACAATGTCATAAAACATTTTTTTTTATTGAACAGTACCTTGAACCGGAATTTACCACTACTTTTATAATTATCATTATTATATTGTCCCGTGCCAAGCAGCACCGTTTACCAGAAAATATGCATATAAAGTGGAGATGTGTGTTTGTTTCCGACACAGCCTCCAGCCCTGAAGACGATTCTCCCAGGACAACGAGAACACAGGGCCAGCAGGTCAACCTGCTGCAGCTCCACAACCATCCACACTAACCCTCTGAACAGTCAGTCTGAACCCGGAAACACACCGCCATGCCTCGTCACTACAGAACCCTGAGTGATGAAGCTCAAATTGATGAGAAGGGGTTGACCAGTCTTATCAGAGTACAGACGTAGTTAGTGATCTCATGATCTCACATGATCTCTTGTGGTGCTGTAGTGTGTACATGTGTGTCTGAATACTTGATCTGCTTCCTTCTCCAACAGCACCAGGGGCAGGCGGTGAATTCAGAGGTGGACTTTCCATTATGCAAAGGGCCTCAGGGACCCTGAACGATTCAAGTGGGTTAATGGCCCAAACAGAAACCTTCCTTAACAGGAAGAGGACAATGCATGTCATAACGGTCATTCCTCTGCATTGAAATGCAGTGAGGAATGCGCTAACTCTTTAGCACTTAGAGCCTTGAGGCAGTGTCTGAAGGCTTCAGAGGGCCACAGCGTCTCCAACCACACTCTACGCCTGCTGCTGGACCAGACCAGGGACATCTGAAGGGAACGCAGCGAGCACAGCAGACACAAGCTCCAGGGTCATTCTCCATTCCAAAGACACATTCCTGTCTCATCCAACACACATGGCTCGAGGCTCAGGGTCACACACATGTAGGAGAGCAATGGGCAAGTCGCACAAATAAGAAACATACTGAATTATTCATTGTTCCTGGGATATTACTGGATATATGGGATATTTATAAGGCTGGGAATCACTGAGCAATCTGTTTGGAACTGAAGATTTGATCTCTGTACTAACTTTAGTACAGCGTTCTCAATATAGTATCTTCTGTCCAGAAAATGTAAAAATAAGAAAGAATGTATGTGTAGTCAGCGTATTCAGACAAGAGAGTTTGCATCCCAAATATTGGATCAGAAGTGTTGTAGAATGGCTAATCTATTATCTATGAAGATAAGAAGGATGCAACAGGATGGATGGGGTCCAGATGCTGACATCAGAGAGAACCTAACATGTGATGGGTGTATGGATGGGACTGCAGCCTGTCTGTGTAGGGAGGGGGATAAGGGAGTGGGGGACTTCCATGTCCCTACAACAAACACATCTTTATCGCCATGCTGCTGTTACTGCATTCCTCTGATACACAGAAGAGCAACGCATCACACGGGCACGTTTCTCTCTTTCTACATTCATGTTGCAGCATGGAAAGTGCAGAGAAATGAGTCCTGCTCTGTGCTTCTGCTGCGGTTTTGCAATGCATGTTGGGCATTGCATGACACATTCAACTAGAAGAACCATAGAATTTCAATCTCCAAAATAATTCACTCACAGGAGGTGTGTGTAAAGTATCATACACACACAGAAATACCTCCCTTCACGGAGAGTGCAGGAGTCAGACCCAATGTAAGCCATGGTGACCTACTTTCCACTACCAATGTCTCTCCTTCTCTCTCCCCTTGTGATCTCCCTCTAGCCAGCTTTCCCACTCCCTGGCCTTCGCAGTGAGTGGAGCGTCTATTCTAGTCTGCTACAGCAGAGTGCAGCAAGGCCCTGCAGGCGTTCAACCCGCACCCTTTGCTTGCATTCATCCCCCGGAGCATGAGGCCAGTGCTCACACACACTGCTGTGTGTGTCCTCTCTCCCTCTCCCTCCACCATGACAGCTGAGAACGCTGTACTGTAAACTCATCATTATGGTTGGGACGCGCCGTCAGCCGTTCCCGCCTGAATGCTTTACTGTCAAACCCTCAGTACTGCCTGGTCCTCCTCCTTCCTCAGTCCAAAACTATGGGATGCATTTCTGCCACATGTCCTCTCTCCACGCACCAGGAGAGCCTTGGAGAGCGGGCGGCCTATGTGCGACCTGTGTATGGCAATTAATCTAAACCACAGGTGTATTGATACACATCTAAACTACAGGCGTATAGAGGCCTACACATCTAAACTACAGGTGTATTGATCCACATCTAAACCACAGGTGTATAGAGGCCTACACATCTAAACTACAGGTGTGTAGAGCCCTACACACCTTAACTACAGGTGTATAGATGCCTACACATCTAAGCTACAGGTGTATGGAGGCCTACACATCTAAACTACAGGTGTATGGAAGCCTAAACTACATACTACGTGTATGGTGCCTTTGCATGCGGCGGTATCATCCATTTTGGTTTGGTTGTGTTCTAGTGGGTTTCTAGTTTTAAAGGGCAACCGGCCCTAAGGTCTAGTCGATAAGGGAAGAACATCAAAGCGACCAATGAGAAGAAGCCATGTTCCATTATGCTCCATTGGCTGCAGAGAATACACACAAATATACAGGATCAACGCCATAATCTGAAGGTCGTGAAAAACAAGGCATGCTAGATGAAATGCACTCTCTTCAAAGGATCAACACAGGGGAGGCTGTATGGATATTGACCAGCTGCTATGGAATGCCTATAAAAAGCATCAGGATATGGAATTAACACCGGGGTTAATGGGGGACTATAATATGTCTGTGTCTCCAGTCCTGAGCAGACATCCAAACTGTAACAATACCTCACCAGACAATCCCCACTGACCGGTAGTGTACTACACTACCGGTCAGTGGGGATTGTCTGGTGGTCAGACTGCGATTATCTGGTGAGTCCTCCATTAGAGCTTACTTCAGGACAGTGGGAGGGGGTTGCTAATAGATGAATACATTAATATCTAAATGTATTGTCATTACGAATCATACTAACAATATACTATTACGATATAGTGATGGCCAATGACTGCTGCTATCTATTAGTGATCACTAGAGCTGATCACCTGCAGCTGATCAGCAATTAGGACCAACATGCTATAAGTGTGGCAGCACAAGTCCTGCTCTTTCTTGCTTGCTGAAGCCTTATGGTCGGTCTGTGTGGTGAGAGTTCAGTAGGTGAGACTAGCTGAGACTAGCTGTGAGAATTGTTGCAGATATTTGTTTTATTCTATTCTGTAAAGAAGTGTGTACGGGTAAGCTGTCATTTTGTCTTAACTAGCCTGACTCCCTTTTAGTTTGTTCCTGCAACGTTAACAGTGTACGGATGAAAAATAAATGCCCTCCATTTGTGTTGCCTCTGTGTTTGATGCCCACTCAGGGTCCTAACATATACATGTACAGCCATTTTTAATTTTAAAAGGAAATTGGTCACCTGCCCCCTCCCCTCAGGGCCTCATACCCAGTCCCCTCCTGTACAGGTAATCACTGTGGCCACTCTAACTTCCTCCTTCAGTTTGCAGATGACGCCACCATCCTGTCTCCACGCTGAGACCACCCAGATGGCTCAGTAGCCTCAGGTCATGGAGCTGGGACGGCAGCCTCTCAATGGCAGCAAGCGTAAGTTGATGATTGTGGACCTCAGGAAGTGGCCCACGCATGGATGGGGAGATGCTTCTGCTTGGTTTCTGGTTTCATAAAATATGACTTCACCCATTCCAGGAAAGCACTGCCAAAAAGTGCCTCTACTTCCTGAGGACTCGAGAAGTTTGGCATGTCTGTGAAAGCCCTCCCACCTGTTAGCAGTGAGGCGTGTGCAGCGTCCTCTCTGGTGGCTGCTGCTTCCCTGGGGCCATCAGAACTCGCAACCAGCCACATGGACCATATTAATGTTGGTGTATTGATCCTATGAACACCCCACATACTGGGTCAACTGGTCATCAGCCAAATGTAAGGAACCTCTTCACTGGCCCACCTCACTATATTATTTGTATTATATATCATTGTCCCCATATTCTTTCCATTGTCTATATCAAAAGATACTTTATTTTTACATTCCCTGGAATGCAGTGTATTGTTTGGCTAGTCTTGCTGTATTTTTATATAGGACATTATCATGACATTGTGGCATGAATGGTAGATAAGGTTGCTTTTGCTGCCATTATCTCACAACTATAAGGGGTTACTGGCTGTTTCTCAAGAGAGTAAGTAACTAGATAAAGGTGCATGATGCAGAAGACCATTACCCCAGAATCGTAGGACCAAAGATGGTGAACTCTGCCACCAAACCATAAGTCAAACTGTATTTTACATAAGTGATATAAGCTTAACTATAACACTGACTCACCTCAACTACAGTATAGAGCTCATTTAAATAACTACATATGTAAGGATTTTAGAATTAAATCAGGAACTGTCCAATTGGCCAATATACACTCTGTGGTGTGGTTTGAATATGACCAAATTACTATCTTGTGTACTGCAGAATAAACGGGAACACAATGTGTTAGAACTTAATGTATTTGCAAAACAAATCTGTTCAAACTATTGTAAAACAATCAACAGCTCTGCACAGGACAACACTATTCTGATGTCTTGAGTGACATTAGGAATAAAGTCCTGGGTGACACTTGCCATCAGCAAGCATTTTCTGTCAGTCTGGCGTCCTCGCTGACCAGCGGGAATGTCCCTCAGCACACCGACTGGTTTCTTTAGAGATGAAGCAGTCATCTTCTGAACTAATGGGACAGGCTCTCTAAGAAGTCAAGGGGAAAACCGTAGTACATGGGTTACACTACAGCTATTTGGTTAACGGACTGGATCACTAACATGATTTTCTACTTCCCCATCCACTTGGATTGAGGTGCTTTCATGGATCAGTTTGTGACACTTCTGGAGGCTTATTGGTTCTCTAATCACAAGCGCAGCCAACACAGGAACTAGAAACAAGGGCCGCAATGGCCATAAACCTATTTTATGTTGGGTTCATTTTTGGTAAGGAAGAGCACAACAAAGGACAAGAACACAAATCTAACATAACGCTTCTTTAAAGCCTGCACTGTGGAAGCTGTGGTTAAGAGGAGCGTTGCTGACTGTTCTGGGTAAACCTGGCTCCACAAAGAGCAGGACGGCCTGGATGACGCAGTGATGATCCAACAGAACTGAATCACATGATCAGTGTTGCTGCCACAGCATGAGATTGACTGCTGACTGCACCCCAGCCCCCCCCCCCCCCCAGGACACACACACACATCTTTTGCTGAAAGAGGGCTTTGTTCCTCCTCTCATCCGCAGCAGACGATGAACTCTCAGCTCACCAGAGAGGATGAACTCCTCTCTCATCATAGCACGTGTGGATGTGGGCTCCTCTCTTCAGTCTGCTATTTGTGACCCTTCAGTCTCTCATTCTTCCTGGGGGCCTTGGCGTCCCCCCCCGTCCCCTTCTCGGTCCCAGGGTAACCGAACACCAGGTGGGGTTGGATGATGGTTCAGATTCCACCACAGGGGAGGCTGTGGAGTCACTCGGTGGAAATTGATTTCCCCTCTGGTATGTGAGCGATGATGTGCTAGTGGGCAGAGTCCCAGTGGTGCACTGGTGTCATGACTGTATAGAGAATGCTGGTCTGGTGGAGATTCAAACAATGTGGAAGAGACCGCTGTGCTAGTGACATGCATGCGGTACAAGCTCAGTCTGACTGGAGCTCGTGTGTGAGAGCTATCTCTCTCACACACACACACACTAAAAGGGGGGTCGAGGAACAGCTAGAGAAAGCTAGTAAACACACTCTAAGCACTGACATTATGAATGGAGCTGGAGTATGATGCCGTGACGGCCAAAGTGACAACACTCAGTGACGGTTACTCACCAGCTCGTCCAGGTTCCTCATGTCCAATAAAACTCTTTTCTGCTGCCACACAAATTGCGCTTCGTCAGTTTCATCCTCCAAACTCAAACTCTTAGGGACCTCCTTCCGGCTGTAGCGCCTTGCAGGTGGGCTCTGCTGCCCGGGGTCCCCGGCTTCCTCCCCGGGCTCAACCCGGGGATGAGTCCGGGTCTCCTGGTCCCGGATCTCCTCCTCGATCTCCTCCTCGAGCTGGATCAGCATGGGGGCCAGCATGCCGAACTTGGCCCCCCGCCGCGCCACCTCCAGGAGGCAGAGCACGAAGTTCTTCTCGTTGCATCGCTCCACCAGGTCGTTGGTCTCGAACATCAACACGTCCTTGATCCACAGCTCCTGTCGGCACCACGTGATGAAGTTGGACACATTGTCCCGCGCCACAAACGACCCGGAGACCACGTTGCGGGACTGAAACACGACGTCCTTGCTGGGCATCCTTAGGGGCCGCGCCGCCTCCGGCCGCTCCCGCTGGAAGTCCAGCGCGGCGCGGTTGACGTTGTTGGCGTGGCGGCAGAGCGCGCAGCCGCCGTCCAGCCCGTCCGCGAAGGTGTCCGCGCTGAGGTCCAGGTCGTACAGCGTGTTAAGCCACTCTGCCAGGTCCTCCTTCATGGCGTACAGGTACTCCTCGCTTGACTTGAAGGGCCTGATGCTCTTGGACGCGGCGGACTGGATGTTGCTCTGATCAGCCATGTTGCAGGGATAACGGCCTCTCTATGAACTCTTAACGGATCATTCCCGCTCGGGTCTCTGCTCCCCGACGCCTCGTCCACACGGTAAGACAGATAGCCGCGTCGACGCGCCCATGACCCGGGGCGAGGCGGTCTCTGAAGGCGCTCCGAGATGAAGAAGCTCCGAGTCCTCGCGGATCTCCACGCACTGCGGCCGCGGCGCGTGGCCGCTTTTCCTGGATGTCTCGACAGAAGCAGTTTCCTTCAGCGCGAGCATCGCCGGCCTGAAGCACGCGGACGAGGGGTCGAGGGGTCCGGGTTGGGTCTGTGGCGGGTCTGGAGAGGTCCGTCGGGGATCCGCACCCATCAAGGCGCGTCGGCTTCTTTCCTCTGCGAGTCCTCAGGCGCGACCACGCGATGCGCGGTCCCGCCGTGTCGCTGTGAGCGCGCGGCTCCTTGATGCAGGATGACTTCAGTCTCGCTCAGCCCGTGTCGCTCCCGCCTCGCGCGCAGAATATGTTGACCTGCTCGAGCTCAGACGGAGACTCATCCCATTACCGGATCAGCACCCGCGGGAGGGCCGGGAAATGAACCCTATCTTCCCTATTGTACAGCGCGCGCCTCCCGACCTGAACATCAAGGTAAATCAGCGGGGATCAGGGGGTAACACACCAGTCTGGATCAAACTCACGTACCGGGGGGCGCACAAAAAAGGTATCGCAAGCAATGCGCCAAAAGCCGACCCCGTACCAGTCTAGACTGATACCGCTTGATAGATGATCACATCATCTAATAGACAAAGGCATCACTGGATCTGAAACCCGGTGGTCCAGAGTCCTTGTTTATCTTCAGATAGGCTACCAACAACGACCACATGACCTTAGATCACCCTCGGGACGAGGAGACAGAGCAGATGGTTCTCCCAGTGGTGCACGTCAGCTGGCTGAGGTCCATTCCTACACATCAGGGGGTCGCGTTCTCCTCGGCTGAGCATAATGGGTTCAACTCCCCCGGGACCCCCGCCCATAGGAACGAGCTTGGTTCTAAGGAGATTTTTACCAAACAGCACTAGCATACACGGGAGTAGTTTTGGCCCCTTTCAAATACAGGCCATGGGCGTCTTGAAGCTGGTTAATCAATGACGTTTGGCGCAATGGCACATCGGCAGTGCAGCAATTACGATGGAGCTTGACTTGATCTTGTTCTACCAGATTAAAGCAATACGATATTAACTGCGCACCTTTCCCATCGCAGCAGCTCAGTGAACAACCGGCTTTCACCAGCAACTTAGATAAACGATTAGAAAGAGTCAACCGGAACCAGTGATCCCAGCTCAATATCGCGAACGAATGCGGGCCAGGTGTACTCAAGCATATTTATGCGAGTTTGTTGTTGGGAACCTAGTTTTAAATTAAAATGCCAGTCAAGTCCCGTAACAATTACAAATGTCTCATTCTGTACTTTGGACGTCAGGGCACGGTGCCCCCCCCCCCCTTGGTACACCCGGACAGCCCCTCACGTGGCTTGATCCCCTGCATGTCATTCCAACACATCAGAACCCAATGGTATGGTGTGAACAGCGCCCCCATGCGGCACCGTGATGGACAAGCAACAGTACCCACTAGATCAGTTTTAGAATAGCATATATAGCAAAAACGACATAAGCATTATGTAAATTTGTGAACTAACAAGTAATTTCCAAGTTGTTTTTATTTAAAGGTTCAGTATAAAGCAAATATCATGCATTTAGTTACAAAGCTCAGAAATTGGCATTATAAATTTAGATGCCCACTAGCAAGTTCTGAAAAACAAATACAAGTTTACTGTGAAAACAGTAACAATTTATTTCCAAGTTGAGGTTATCACACAATTGCTAGTTGACATGGGGAATGAGGGGTCAATTATGGTAACAATGGAGAAAAAGCATTGTACTATACATGTGAGAACTAAAATAAAAAAAAAGTACTAAAAACATGCAAAATACAAGATGGAAGATAAACAATGGAAAATGATAACTAAAACACTCCAACTACACTAGAAAAACGCTTTACACGGACTGCACCAAGGTATTCTACAGCAGTTATACAACCATTGATACATGGAATCATAAATTAAAATATTGGATTCCCACGTCGAACCGAAAGCAGCTGAGTGGCGTCTCAGTAGGGCCTGTCCCTGCGCTCCTGCCGATGGTCCCTGGAAGAAACCACGCCCACAGGTCACCATCACACTCCTGCAGCGCTTAGTAGTATATGTGGTAAATCATGCACATCATCTTGTGTTGGTATTAAGTACAACCTGCCCCGAGACAGGGTACCATTACAAACGTAGCAAGTGTCCTGGCTAAGGGCCTCTGGTTTGAGCTCAAACCGCAGTGTTACGCCTCCAGCTCCTCCTGCTCCCCTTTACCTCATGTCCATCTTGCCGGGCGGGCCCATCCCTCGGCCGCCTCTGCCGCCCATGGGAGGTCCCCCCCTCGGGGCGCCACGGAAGCCGCCTCTGTCCATGCCTCCACGTCCTCTGAAGCCCCCGCGGTCACCCACCCAGCCCCCCCTGAAGCCAGGTCCGCCTGGCCCACCTGGCCCACCTGGCCCGCCTGGGCCCCCGGCGCCGCCTGGCCCACCGCGGTCCATCCCTCGCCCGCCTCGCATCCCCATCCCACCTCTGCCCCGGTCCCCACCTGCAACACAAGATCTGTCAGTCTGCACCTCATGGCCCTACTGACAAACTACACCGTTCAGGTCGGAGCCAAAGACCATGAAATCACTCAACACAGTGCCGTACACTGTAGTACACGGCTCTGCAGACACCAGGGGAATCACTCAACACAGCGATTCATACCTGCAGGGGGGAAGGGAGGGCCGCCTCCCAGGCCTTCAGGCTTGGGAGCCTTGCATTGGTTGCACTCCATCCTCCAAGCGAAGTTCTGGTTGCCACAGCCACTAAACATCAGAGCGGAACCGTCAGCATCAGCATCAGGGAGACTACAATGCATAGGTGAACACACCGAGGACAGTACGTACGGGTTAGGGCACTCCCAGTCTCCGGCCCTCTGCTGCATGTTGCCTCCCGACGGGCCACCTCGACCCCCCATACCACGGGGGGCTCCCCGGGGGCCAAAGCCTCCACGCTCTCCCCCACGCCCCATCATACCTGACACAAAGCACCAGTTAGACATCTGACCTATGACACCAAACAGTTTGGTTTCAGATTTACATCACTCAGTAAGCCTCCATCCCCTCCACTAGTTTACCTCCACGTCCCATCATACCATCCCTCATCGGCATGCCTCCTCTCATCCCGCCTATCATGGGCTTACGACGAGCCATGGAGACCTTCAGTCGTCGGCTCTGGAAGTCCTTGCCTAGAACGGAAAAAATAAACAAATTTTAAAACACGCACACACACACGAGCACACACACATGCACACACGATGAGGACCATACCGTCAAAGTGCTCCACCGCTGCCTTGGCGCAGAAGGGCTCCTCGTAGGACAAGGTAGCGTCTCCCTTGGGTTTGCCACTGTCCTTATCGGTGTAAATGTTGATGGCTGGCTGTCCCAACCGACGGTTCATCTGCAGGGAAAATATCCATGTGCATCAGAATTGCCCACGTTCCAAAGTAACATGCCATTTTGTGGGCCAAATAATATATATATCTAAAGTGGAATATAGCTGTATAAACAACTATGGCAACATTCAACTACAAATATTAAACCAGTCTTTTAAGGAATGTTACTTTGAAGTGCCCGTCATAACTGGTCAAGTCGGAAACCTACTCACAGAGGCTGAAATAGCACTGACAGTCAGATATCGTGAAAAAAAAAAAATTATTTCCTCACCCTGATTGGTCCAGGGTGCTTGAAGAACTCTGCCATCTCCTCAATGGTGACGGTCTCCGTGAGTCCTGTGATGTAGATGGTGCTGTTCTCAGAGTCATCCTGCTCCTCGGGCCGGCCTGCAGGAGAACCAACATTAGAGCCCAACTACAAACACCAGGGCTCTGCAGGAGCTACCCTGGCAGAACTTGTTAGAATATGGCCTGGTTTAGAACTTCAATAGTTAAACTTTGAATCAACAAAGCATTTCATAAACTTTCACACTTTTCTCTTTGTGTTCACCCTTTACAAAGACGTTACAGTCCTGATGTTCATACACAATCCTGTCACGCAACTCACCCATTTCACGCTCTCCTTCGGTGGGTCCTGAGGTCAATCCAGTCAGGGAGAGAGCAGAGGTATAGAGAGTCAGTTTGTGGCCCTTGGTACTGCAGGATCACTCCTTCAGAGCATTGTAACTCAACTCCTTAAAAACACCGTTGGCCATTTTGGAAAGATAAAATTAAAAATGGTACCTTATGGTAAACCACAATTCCTCTCAACCACAATAATTATGAAAAATACCAGACCCTTTTGTAAATAGTCATGTGCAACTTGATATTGCTATAAAACCAAATGTTCTCAAATGAATGAAAAAGAATCCCAAGTAATGCACTCCTCAATAAACACAAGACAAAAACGAACACTTGTTACCAGTGGAATTCTCTAATTACCATGTCAATTGAAATTGTGAAAACCATTGACACTCGAGAAATGTTTACCCCAATGATAAAAAAAGGCATCCAAAGGAACCCAACTATTATTTCATGATGTGTTGTCAAAAGAAAGTTAAATGTTTGAATACCACAGTATGAAAATACTCAAAGAGCAAGAGAATGTTTGCTCAATAAAAAATAAAAAAAGTACGGTTTGGAATGGACTAACCAGTGTAA
Organism: Trisopterus esmarkii; assembly: GCA_027123545.1. Classification (NCBI taxonomy): domain Eukaryota; kingdom Metazoa; phylum Chordata; class Actinopteri; order Gadiformes; family Gadidae; genus Trisopterus; species Trisopterus esmarkii. The sequence goes on along the minus strand of JAOPJL010000141.1, from coordinate 14,619,784 downwards.
TACTCGTTAACTTACCACCAGGCTTACTGAAGCCACCTCTGTCTCCAGCGCCGCTATGAGGGGGATAAATGTAGATATGAAGGCGGTATCCCTTTTACAGCCACTTCAAAACCTTGATGCCAGTGGCGTCTCATAGGAAGTAATGATCACAGTTTTAACTATCCCAACTCTCCAAAATGTTATCATTAACACACAACGCTTTTTATGTGGGGAATGTTGACAATGTCCAAACTTGCTTCCATCTCGCTAAACTATAACAGTTTCTCTGTGGGTACATCAAGTTCAAAGAATGCTTAACAAAGTTTCATTATGAAAAGGGCAAATAAAAAATATATATATTTGAACATCAGAAACATATTTCAGATGCATTGAAGCTAGACATTAAACCACAGACTGAAAAGCCTGTAGTAACTAATATATTAATTAATGTAAAAGGAAAACTCAATGCATCAGAAATTTCACAATGTTGTCATCACAATACTCAAGAAAAAAAATATTAAATATTTAGCATTTTACAGGTTTGGGTGTTTCACAAGTGTTCAATTTATTGGCCCGCTTTGCTCCGACAAAAACAGAAGAAAAATAAAAAAACATCTTCCTCAGTGGCTGGAATAAAGGCTGATTTAGCTCCCCTCCTGCTGCTTAAGCTTCCGAGAAACCTTTTTACAGTAAAGATGCTTTTAAATGGCTCTCACCGTTACCTGTACGGTATAAACGTAACAAAGCATGTTAAAAATAGTGCTCAAACGAATGATCAAACATTTGTATTCCAAACCACAGAAAACATCTTGGCATTGTTATGTGTGACCCCCCTCCCTCATGTTTAATAGTCCAAATATCCCAAATCCAATGTCATGTCAATACATTTTGCATAATTCATGCAGTCAGTTGAATAAACTTGCATCAGATGTCTTGATGTTTAAATGGAATAATGTTGTATGTGCATGTCGGACTGTCCACCACAAACTGTAGAGAATAGCAATGGTTATACACCATTGAAAACCAGAAAAATCCCAAACCACATTAAAGGACACTTAATATGTCCGTTAAAGAGGGGACCGCACGTAATTGAGCTAATAGACAACACAAGTTTGCATTTTCTTCTATAAACAAAATAGTGAAAACCTGAAGGGAAGCCGTTTGCTGAAAACCATTTGAGCCCATGTTAAGATTTGAAATTCTCCAAAGAACGTTTTGCATTAGTGTTGCAAATAAGGTTAACTTCCCTCAGAAATATGACCCATGTCATCTTTCGATCCTCCAGATTAGTGGAACCAAATCATAAACCTTAATGTTGAGCATGTTTCACCAATAACAGCAACATTACTAATTTTAGGTCAAATCCCTGGACTTCTTTGTATACCGTCAACAAAAGTACTATTGTGAAACTTTAGATACACTTCTCATGTACCTCAGCTTAACCTTTTTCTTAATAGTTGATAATATTAACATTTCTTCTGATTATATAGCTTTGAAAACCTTTTGTTAACCCTAGTAAAATCAGGTCGGCCGTTTGTATAAAACCTTTTTCAAAAGCTTGGGTTAACGTGAAAGAGTAACCCCATTAAACCAGTAGAAAGTGTTACATGCAACCCGATATTCACCAGCTGACTACAGGTAACCAATACTCTTAATAAGACGTCTGAAGTTCCACGTGAGTGAGAGGACGCACTAGGTTTTTATGAAGTTGACTGCCTATTGCTGAGGTTGATGGTAACTTTTGAGCAATCTAAGATCTCAACCTTAAAGACCAACCTCCAAAGAGCAAAGGGCTGGAATTTTATATTTTCTTCCAAGTCAATGCCGGGGGGGGGGGGCATACTCCCTAAACAGTCACTGGATGGTTTAAAGCAGAGAGAGATTTGTGTTCTGAAATGTTACCCTGGATGCTTCACTATAGCCAACTGCACATTTTAAATTATTATTCGGTACGTTTGTGTTATGGAGTGTGACATGAAATTACCGTTGAAGGCCCAACTTGTGTTTGCATGGGTCTTTTGTACAATTTACGTTAGCCCATTGCATTTCTGATGACAAACTCTTCATCTTTCCCACGTGTTGAATGTACAATGTGATGCACAAATTGTGTATGTCAAAGTTATTAACCAAACTTCTTACCATTGCCATTTTAGATGCAGGGCTGAGAAACTGGTTGCAATAATTTACCAACATGTAAATTTGGTCTCGAATTAGAGAACTTCCTCAAACCGACCCAATCCAACAGACATGTCGTCAGTCGAGAGGACGGCCTCAGCCCTGCTCTAGTGGCCTCAGCCCTGCAGGAGAGAGGCCAGATGGGGAGGAGCAGGACCTACCTCATGCCACGCCCAGGGCCTCCACGCCCCCGATGCATCATGCCACCGCGATCAAAGCCCTCCCGGCCCGGGCCCCTGCTCTCTCCGGCCCCTGGGTACCGGGTCGACTCCATGCTGGAGTAGCCGGTGCTGCCCCCCTGGCCGTTCTGCCGGTAACTACCTGCAGAGGCGGGAACACAGGGTTAAATCACTGGCTGAACAATCGGAAGAAAAATAAACACCACTAGAGGTACACTTATTTCAGCACAGCCAATCTATTTGTCAATGAGGCAATTGGTGGCCTGTGCATCTGAAGAACATTAACAAACATGCACTTCAAGTGAACAAGAATTACTGCCCCCAAAGCATTCGACTTAATGGAGACCTTTTGAGTGGATCAGAATCTGTTCATGCAAAACTGTATGTGCCATGTTTACTATGAGATCATAGTAGTTAGTTTATCCCTTTAAACAGATAGCATGCCATCATTCTGAGCCAGGCTCTACATGCATAATCAGTATGACTTACTGTACTGACTAGACTGGCTGTAACTGGGTGGTCCGCCCTGCTGGCTGTACTGGCTGGGAGGAGGCTGGGTGTAGGAACCAGAGGCCTGTGGGGGGTATGTTGACGGAGGGGCTTGCTGCTGCTGGGGCTGCTGCTGGTAGCTGCTCTGCTGCTGGCCGTAAGCTCCTTGCTGTGCCGAGTAGCCTGTGGGCTGCTGCTGCTGCTGGCCGTACGCCGCTGGCTGGGAGTAGCCACTCTGGTTGTAGCTGGAAGGCTGGCTGCTGGCGTTGTAACTAAGGGAGCAAAATAAAAGAAAAACTTGCATTACAAAAACAGCATAATCCATTTGTTTTAAATACATAATTTTTCCAGCATTTGAAAATGTTACAGTACAGCGGTAGTCAGTATTTCCTACCTCTGTGGGGCAGTGGGAGCAGCTTGCTGGCCATATCCAGGGTAGGTGGACTGAGCGGTGTAGCCCGGCTGAGAGCCATAGGACTGGGCCGCCGCCGGAGCCGCAGCGGCGGGAGTGCTCTCATAACTGCTTGTCCCATAGCTCTGAGCAGACTGGGAGTACCCATGAGTGCTTGACTGGGCAGCCGGATATCCAGCTGCTCCAATTAAAAGAAAAAATAAACCCCAGTGCGTTAATCACATACCGCTACTTCGTATACCATCCATTTCCTTCATTATTTAGGGAGATTTGAACAAAAAAAGTGCCCTTACTTCAACGTAGACAATGAACACTTATTGCTGGCCATGGCCCCTAGCATAACACTTTTAAAGCGAAACATCAAATTAAGCCACTCACCTGATGCTGGCTGGCCATAAGAGGAGCCATACTGCTGCTGTTGCTGCTGGGCGTAGCCCCCCGCTGCTGGTGTGGTCTGGGAGTAGCCCGTGTCTGCTGCGGCAGGCTGGGCATACGAGCTGTAGCTCTGCTGACCATAACCCTGCTGAAAAATCTAACGCATTAGTATACACACACAACGTCTTGTGTATACCACTCTTTTGTCCCATTCAAACAAAATTTTAGATGACGTTTTAAGTCTAGCGATAAAGACACAAATAAAGACATACCTGTGCCGACTGTCCGTATCCCTGAGAAGGCTGGGCTGCATAGGAGCCGTACCTGAGGAGAACGTAGATACAGACCACGTTAACTACTGTTGTTATTACGACTTTCAGTTCATGGTCGACCTGGATCATGAATACTCACCCCTGCTGGGCAGTGGTCTGATTGTAGGAACTGTAGTCTGTCGGGAAAAAAAATAAACATTTGAGTAAATCGAAGATCCACAACCTTGGCGCGTTTTGGCCGCTGCTGCAGCACTAGCTAGTCAGCTAGCACGCTAGGTAGCTAGCACGCTATTGAGCTAGCCACATACTAGGGACAAAGACGGAAGAAATCCCGGCTGCGGTTGATTGAAATGAGTGTCGTGATTCAGCACGTTCACTCAGATACAATGCGCATAATTTAGTCGAATAACAATAAGTCAAATGATGAAATATCATTTATTTAATAATCACGGACCCAGCCTGGACAGTTGGACGACGGGAGGATTGTTAGCTAACGAAGGCCTTGAAGTTAGGATCAATTATTCGTACTATTTTGAATTTACGTACACCTCAGTTAAGAAATAACCTTTAAGTAAAACAAGTCAATAACACAGTCTCTTCTTAGCTGACCGATCTGCTGAGATACATGAAGTATTTCTTATTCTTATTATTATTATGATGATGATGATTTCTGTACCCACCTGGAGCAGTCGCCATCTTAGAGCAGAGGGATGTGAGGGTGAGCGCGCGGAGCTCCGGATTTATTGGCTTGAAGCTGGCCTCGCGCGATCAATAGTCTCGCGAGGAGTGCAGAATCATTAGGCTCAGAAAAATATTATGTGCAATGTCAGACACGCAGCAAATAATTTGGAATGCAAGAAATTCCCAAATTCAACAAACTAATAGTTACATTCCAAAGTAGCATTGTGGTCATTTTCTACAAGTTTTACCATACATTATCTTTCCTGAATAGATAAATAACAAAACAAATTTAAGTAATAGTGAATACTAATAATTAAAACAAAAATATGTATAATGAGAGGTCAGCAAAAATTATAGTTAAATAATGGGATGAAAAATGATTAATCATTATGGTTATGGTATCGTCTCAGATGCAACCGAATTATTGGCTTAGCTCGACTATGATTGGATTACTAAGATGCATGTATACACCTTAGTCGAGCTAAAGTCGAATC
>JAOPJL010000141.1:14592710-14605547 GCA_027123545.1 Trisopterus esmarkii | reverse complement strand
GTGTGTGTGTGTGTGTGTGTGTGTGTGTGTGTGTGTGTGTGTGTGTGTTCAGAGGTTAAATCTCGGTGGGGGTTAGATGATTCTGCCACTCTGCGTGTGGCGTACAGGCTCTGGAGGCAACCGTGACAGACTATGTCTGCTCGAAGGGGGGTAGGTGGCGGTGTTCATAAGGGGCTTTCTGGTGGGTTGTTTTGCTCCTGTGAGTTGTCAGGTCCATCCTCACTGGTCATGTGGTTGTTGCTGTTTTTTAGAGAATAGACAGCTGCCTATTCTCTGGTGAGGTGTATTCTTCACGCCTTAGGTCTATTCAATTGCGACGATAGGTGCCACTCTCCACTTCCACAAGGTAGGACCCGGGCACCACCTGTTGGAGCCACGCTCTAAACAGGGTGTGGCTGCTTCGAATTTTGTTTCATGATCTTACCCCCAGCCCTTCTTATCTTTTTTTACAGAGGGGCTGTCCAGGGGCTCCACTCTGTGTAGGAGTCAGGGGCCATTTCTACAGCTTGGATATTTTATTTTTATACCCTCATGATCTGTCTTTGGCCTTGAGTTGTTTAGTCATTCAACCCTTGTCCACCAGATGTCCCCAGACTTTTCCCCTCATCTTACATCCTTGTCCGTGTCCTATGCTGTAGCCTCCCACACGATATTGTTCGCCGGCCTCCTGAATGGCTTCTCCTACATTGCCAGCCTCCTTTCCAGTCACAAATTCATCTTTATCGTCTTCATCGCTTCCGGCATCCAGGCCACCTGCCTGAGATCTCATGCTCCTTCCTGGTCCAGCATCCTGGCTGGACGAGCACAGCCAGTTGAGATCAGAATCTTCTGAGCAGCGTATCGATCAGATATTCAGCTTGAAGACGCTCCGCTCGTGTAATTTACAATTCCTCTCCTTTTGCTTCATAGATAATAGACCAAAACCATAACCAAATAAAGTGAGTTAAAAGCGATCCTGGCCTCTGCAGCATTTTCTGAAAAAGAACACAACAGCACGTTGTGTTTCAATCTAAAAAAGTACCTCTTCAACGTGGGTGGGTGGTAACCTCAACATGGGCAGGTCGTCATTAAGGGGTTTCATTCCAGGAGGCGGGATTCCTGGGTAATCTGATCAAGACTATTTCCTGATTCCAAGGAAAGGTTATGGCGGGAAACGGGAAATAAAATAAAACAACGCAATGACTACGCGACTATTGTTGTCATACGGTAACGTTGATGGAGGCGAAAATCGAGCCCCAGGAAAGGAACAACACAAAAACAAAACAGCGAAACACTGATCCGTGTCCCCCTCGGGAGCGAGTCTGGACTCCAGCCACACCGGACACACACAACCACGCACAGTCTTACTCTAGCCTGGGGAAAGGAGCGACACACGAGGCAAAATGCTGATTGTGTCCCCCTTGGGAGTGGGTCCGTGGACTCCAGCCACGGCAGACACAATTTAACTTTGGGTTTCTTTGCCTTCTTTGGTGAAGCCTTCTTGACAGCAGCTGGTTTATTCGCGGCGGGCTTCTTGACTTTCGGTGCCGCAGCTTTCTTAGCGGCGTGCTACTTTGCCTCCTTGTTCACCTTGAAAGACCCGGAGGCTCCAGTGCTCTTGGTCTGGACAAGAACTCCCTTCGTCATCAGGCTTTTCACAGCAACCATGACACAGAAGTTATTCTTGTCCACACGGTAGCCATCAGCAATCAAACACTTCTTGAGCATCACCAGAGAAACACCACAACGCTCTTTGGAGGCCGACATGGCTTTGGTGATCAGATGACTGACACAGTCAGAGTCCTGTTTTCTTCGACCTGGCTGCCAGCTTCTTCTTGGTTGCTTTTGCCGGGGAAGCAGCAGTGGGCACAGGAGAAATTTCACCCATCTTCAAGAGTTGTTTAGGTAGTCTGGATCAGAATGAGCCTGGATCAGAATGTCGTCTGGAAGGCACCGGTGGTCTTGAGAACCGTACAGACTCAGCCAGTGAAGCGTTTCTCTAAGGCCTAATCCCATTACTGCCCCTACCCCTACCCCTTCCCCTCAACCCTACCCCTTAACCCTACCCCTGCAACCTTACCCACATGGAAAAACATGGTATTGGTTAAACTGCAATATTGCTCTTTATTTTGGATCAAACATTAAACAACATCAACATAATACATAAAATCAGAATAAACATAGAACTTAAGGTGAGGTAGTATGCCATAAATGTAAAAAAATAAATATCATTCAAACAAGAACTGTGATATAATGGAACTTAGAAAATTACAATCACATTTTATCAATCACTCGATGATAGATGGATAGATATCTTTCACATGTTATGATAGATAGATAGATAGATAGATAGATAGATAGATAGATAGCTATCTCTACCAAATTGAATGAAATAAGACACTGGTTTGTAAAAAACGACACCACATTGATCCACCATTCTTGAGGCTAATAAGCATTTTTAAAACAAATTATTGTATTACTTGGTAAGTGATTAAAACTTATCTTCAACCTGGAGTCCCTAGACCATGCAGACTCCTCCACCGGCAGAGCAGCCGGAGGACTCCCCATTTGACTGAGAGGTCGGAACAATGGAGCGTCTGAGAAATTTGGACCCAAAGTAAACTGACTGCTGTAACATCACTTTCTCCTCCATGTTCGTTTCAATCTGGACTTCAGAGAGTCAGAGCCAAACGTTAATTTCCCCCAATTCATAGCCATATTCTCCCCATATTCTCCTCTGGGCGACATAAACCCTACTGCGAGTCTTTACTTGTTGTGGAATTACCGAGAGTCTGAGAACCCGTCGCAGTCTGTAAGATTCATAATATCAGAGAATACCCCGTCAGTTCGGCCACGGCACAATGAATGAATACATTGATATTGAATGATACACTCCTAATAGGGGGTAACTACATTGTCACGACACCGGCATCCTCCATCTTGTGTGCCAGCTTTTTAAATAAATCTTCGACCCGAAGTGAGTTGACAGCTCTACTGAAAACATCTCTCTCCTGCCGGAGCAACCCCTCCACCACCCGTCCGTATACGGCATTCCCCGCCGCGGCGCAAGTAATTAAGATCGTAAACACGTCGGGAGAAAATACATTTATTTTGACAGATGTGTCCGAAGTTACTACTTCACAACCTCGTTAATGACCCACATTTAGAAAAACATGTACTTGTAATTCAGCCTTGGGTGAAATCGAAGCGTAGTGTCTGTGTTCCCACCTTTACTGAATGCATGCCATGTGTGCTCCCACGGCCAGGACACAGTTCTTATAGGGGTAACTACATTCATCGGCTTCCTCACTCTTCTGCGCCACCTTTTAAAATGAATCGCCCTTTCCCGTTTTTCGACGGCAACAATAACAAGACTATCGTCTCCTTCTACTTCCGGCTCATGGCCCAGAGAAAAGATTAAGAGCATGCACAGAACGCAATTTAACACATAACCCAATCCCATTCCATGTATGGGTGCTTAGCTTGACTACAAATTGAGGTGTCTTAATTTGACTGAGTAACCCAATTCGATTCGACTTTAGCTCAACTAAGGTGTATACATGCATATTAGTAATCCAATCATAGTCAAGCTAAGCCAATAATTTAACTTTCTTGAGTGTCATGTAAACGTACTGAATGTGTCCTGTGTGTCTGTAGTTTAGGTTCAACTGATTGCATTTCGATGCTGGTAAACACACACGCTCGGAGATGCTTGCACTGCAGCGGGCAGGGAAATCAGATCGGACCGACTCCGAAATGGAACATAATTATTAAAATACCATTATGATTACGTTGTCTGTCGCCTGAATGTTATTCCTTGTTTTTTTTTTCTCCAGCGCCACTTGTTTCAATTTGGGATAGGCTACCTTTAAATCAAAATATCAATAAGTTGTGGACCAAATAAGCATCACAGTGATTTGACAGCACAAAATTAAAGCATTTTTTGATTATGTTAATTTAAAAGGTTTTTTTATTTTCATTATGTCAGATGGTTCTATTTGCTTCTATGGAATCAAGCACTCAAGCAATGACAGCTTCTGTATAATTTTTTTACATCTCATTATTTCAGAAAACAAGCTGATCCCTTTTTGAGAACCTTTCTCAGGATTCTGAGATAATAAACTCATTCATTCAGAAAAACTGTTTTCTTATCACATTAGGAATTTCTTAAATGAATACATTACACTTCCGTACAATTGCAAACGCTTGATTAAAAAACCTGAACGGATAAAAAAACGTAAAAATAGAGAGAACTTGATTTCTGGTAATTAAAAGTCAATAAATGCATTGATTTACATTAAAAAGCACCTTAACATATGTCAGGAAGAGTAAGTTTCCTTCTGAAAGTTTCCACAGAATGGAACTCACAGGTGATCAACAATGATTGCCAACTGAGCGTTGACTGGGTCGTTTTTTTTTAATATATTTTGAATGAATGGAAGTAAGTACATTTATATATTTGAAATCACTTTATAACCACCATTATGTATTTATATCTTAAATACATTTTTTTTCCACCCAGCCTTATACTTGTGGATATAATGTGCTCAGTCTAGCCAAACTTTTTTTTAATTAAAAAATAAAAATGCGTGTCATAGCGGGGGACCGGGTTAAGCTTCTCGGACACAGTAGGCCTACAGCGCCAGTGTGCGAAAGCTAAATACGGCCTGCGGTTGACGTCCCCCGTCTGAGAGGGGAAGATTCTCGTTCAAAGGTAAGCAAAATATATATTTTACACGGTTCCAAAGACGTACGTAAAATGTAGTAGCCCTGCTACGATAAAGAAAATTAAGGATTAGGTCTTTTTGTAGTTTGGGTGGTCCTTAAAAGGACCGTTGGATTCAGATAAACTGTTGTAGTTCACTTGGAGCTGGTGTACTTGGTCACGGCCTTGGTACCCTCAGACACGGCGTGCTTGGCCAGCTCACCGGGGAGCAGCAGGCGGACGGCGGTCTGGATCTCCCTGGAGGTGATGGTGGAGCGCTTGTTGTAGTGAGCCAGGCGCGAGGCCTCACCGGCGATGCGCTCAAAGATGTCGTTGACGAAGGAGTTCATGATGCCCATCGCCTTGGAGGAGATTCCCGTGTCGGGGTGGACCTGCTTCAACACCTTGTACACGTAGATGGCGTAGCTCTCCTTCCTGGTCTTGCGGCGTTTCTTGCCGCCCTTCGCCGCCGTTTTGGACACGGCCTTCTTGGAGCCCTTCTTGGGTGCGCTTTTGGGTGCTGGGTCAGGCATGATGAGAAGCGATAGAATCTAGCAGTGTGACTGCTGAATTTATAGGAGGCGCATGCAAATCAACATGGGCGGTCCCTTTGTGCTATTGGCTGGGATATTGCAAGCGCCTGAACATGTGATACTGCTTGACACCATAGCGTTACACTGAATAGATCAGCGATCTACTTTCTAGCCTTAATGATCGATTATGCTATACGTTTCGATTCATTTTTCATTAAAATATGTTAATTGATTCAACTCATCAAATCTCTTAAAGCTTGCATACGCGACCTTTGCAGCCAAACATCGATTCAGAATCTGTGCACATCTATTGTGACTGGTCGCGATTCTACAAACGCTGACCGAGCGTGGGATATTTTAAATCTAGTTCGGTTTCTTTTGTTGTATGCCTAGGTCCACGACATGTACCGACACCGAGAAGGTGTTATAGCCCTACATTCAAAATCGAGATCCTACAATATAGCAAATTGAGTAAACTAGTCGTGAGGACCATAACCTCATGACTCCTTTAAAACCTCACCCACATACCCCGTCGTTATGATGGCACCTTAATACATAGACAGGGGAACGCCTTTGGCAGCAGTTCGCTTGTCATTGACTACACGCCGTGAGATTAACTGACTCGCATCACGGGGCCTAACGAAGGTGAGCTTCTTTGTGATATTTGGGTGGCTCTTAAAAGAGCCTTTGGGTTGATGATGTGAAGACGACTTAACCGCCGAAGCCGTACAGGGTACGTCCCTGCCTCTTCAGGGCGTAGACCACATCCATGGCGGTCACGGTCTTCCTCTTGGCGTGCTCGGTGTAGGTGACGGCATCACGGATCACGTTCTCCAGGAACACCTTGAGGACACCGCGGGTCTCCTCGTAGATCAGACCGGAGATACGCTTCACACCTCCACGACGAGCAAGGCGGCGGATAGCGGGCTTGGTGATGCCCTGGATGTTATCACGGAGAACTTTACGGTGACGCTTGGCGCCTCCCTTCCCGAGTCCCTTTCCTCCTTTGCCGCGTCCAGACATGTTGCTGCTAACTAAAGTGGATTATAATCTGCGCTGCGCTCCGTGCTTATAAAGGCTCACTGAGGACCTGAGAGAGACCAAAGGCGGGAGGCCAGTACAGGCCCCTCCCAATGTTACAATCAGTTTTTCAACATTTTTGTATAATTCTGCTTAGATCATTTGAAACGAGAAATGTTACTTCGCTCAACATCTGACAATAAAGAGAAAGTAGAACCAATTTATTGTGTTACAGGCTTACACACACACACACACACACACACACACACACACACACACACATATATAGCCTATATATATATATAGTATACTATAGGCCTACTATACTAATGTTAACTTGCATTAGAAACAATTTTAACTAGAACGTAGCTCAACATTAGCATACATCATCCTACTTTTATGGAGCCGACCCTTTGTCCGATCAAAAAATGTGCATTCAACAATAAAGACATAACCCCGAAAATAAATATGAATGAATGAATGAGCATGAATAATTGGAGTACATAAAATTCCTCAAATAAGCATTAACAAAGCTACAATAACGAAACAAGAACGATGACTCTTTTTGTTTTTCTTTTCTTATCGTATTTTCTTCATGAGTTTCGGGTTTCAGCTGTCTATTGCCAGTGGGGATATATCTGAATAGACGCGTAACATGCTGAGCTATATTAATTTCCATAATGTTACCAAGAAAATAATAATATATTATAATATTTTTATACAACAAATGAAAATGTCTTGCCAGCCCGTATGGCCGTATCTCTTAGCTTAATGTAAACTAAAGTGGTTCAGCTGTTCGCTCCCCATCAGACCCCAGTCAACCAAGCGACGCTGTCTGTGTCACAGAGCTGCTCAGCCAGTCAGCGGGGACTGAACACTGATCGAGTTCTTTGAATTCAGAAGTCTCCCGCCCCCTTTTTTTAACAGCTCTGGTGCCGGAAGTAGATTTCCATCGCATTTATGTCGTCCACTTTTCGTATAATCCTTAGAGTTTAAAGTCTGAAACCCAGTCAATCGTTTGTCAAGGTATTCGTGACCAGATTATGTTTGATTGGGGCCAAAAAATAAATGGGAAAACGGAAGAAAAGGCACATTATTACATTATTTTTTCGACCGCGTGAGGAACTACTTATCCCACGATGCATTGCGAACCTTTTCGCAATGGTTCCAACCCAATAGTTTACCGCGTTTCTTGCATATTATAACGTGTCATTATTATATTGTTACTATAAGTTGTAATATATTATATGTGTGTGTTAGTGTATGTGTGCGTGTTAGTGTTTCATATAGTGTGTAGCGTTGTCAAAGACATGCTACGTCCCTTTGCTGACAGCAGTCACCGCGTAATAACGGTGCTCGTTTTTATAATAGGCCTACATGTGAATTCAGTCTCGTGTAGTTACATATTCATTCAACATTATGTTGCCTATTCATTTGCTTTTATGCTACCCAAATTACTAAAGCACTGCTAGTGCCATATCATATTTTTACTTTTATCATATATTCTATATCAACATATTTTTCAACCGTTACAGCTAATTTCCTCTACGGCTCTAACCACAACTTTCCTTTTGTATAAATCATGGTTACTGTGGTAAGCGATCGAGTTCAGCGGCAACAGAGTGTCGGAAGTTGCCGTTTATGGTCTGGTTGCAGTAGCAGCAGTCGTTCTCGCGGGTGCAGAAAACGTTTCCTGTTAACGGCGAGCTCCACCAATCAGAGACGTCGTGTCACACTTCAGGATTTATGGGTAGTGTAGTGATTTCAATGACATGGCGAATAAAACGTTTTCCTAAAAAACTAGATGTTGCCCCCATTAACGTGTGGCTTCTACAGGAGCAAAAACCATTGATTCACCATATAACGGAGCTTGGTACGTATCATTTGGATAGTTACGACATTAAGGCTATTAATTAAGGCTATAAAATCTCGACGGGGAAAATTACTCGGATTTTTAGTACTACTTTACAAGGCAGACTCAAAGTGCTTCACATTTAAACATTGTCATAGCCTACAATAAAAATAAAATAATAAAATGAAGGAAAAAAAAGAAAAACAGAGAGAAAAATATAAAATAAAGGCAAAGTTAAATAAATAAAAATAAAAAGGCATAATAAAAAAAAAATAGAAAGTGAAAAAAGTAGATGTAGATTGAGGATTTAGCAGAAAGCTATATGCAAACAAAAAGCTCTTAGTCTTGTTTTAAAAGCTGTCAGAGTTGGGGCAAGTCTTAAATCAATAAAGTTTATTCCCGCTATTTGTTGCATAGTAGCTAAATCCTGCTTTGACTCTGGGGATAATTAACAGATTGGTCTCAGAAATCTTAGTGGTCTAGAAGGCTTATGTAGTGGAAGCATATCAGTTAAACATTTTGGCCCTCATGCCTATTATATCATTGGCCTTAATGCCTATTACATCATTAAAGGACTGTTATTCAATGCATAAACAAGTCTTTGATGCTGCCCATGTGTTGTTGTTTTTTGTGCAGTTTGGAAACAAGTTAATGCGCACACACACACACACACACACACACACACACACACACACAGCCAGAGGCTCCATTATGTAGAGATCAATATGATATCGCCTGACGGTCAGGGTGTTCGACTTCCAGCCAACTCCTGTGGGTTCCAACCCCGATGTCGGTCACCGACCTGCTGGTGTTCTTGAGCAAGAGGCCTATACCTGCTCCTGAATGACATGGATCCAAGATGGCTCTGAGTCCCTTTGGATTCAAAATGTCTTCTAAATGACAAAATGTAAACCTCCTAATTATGGGTCTGCTTTTTTCATGGAGCAGGCTGCATGGGCCATGGGTTATCTTCACTTTAGCATACAACCTGTATCCTTGCACATGGAAGTAAAAGACACAATTGGTGTAAAGAGTGACACCTGTGTTGGTCCTACAATGGCACCTCTGTGAAAGGGATCTATTTTGTTGGACAAGTCTCTAAAGCCATCAGATCACCAGCAGTGCTTCCCAGCCGGTCATTGAATGGTACAGAATTCGTCCATGTTGTGGTTGTTTATGTAGGTCAGAGTGGAGGTCTTGGTGCAGGTCTGCTTCTGGTCTGTGGAGTTGTCCTCTAGACCGGAGCAGGCCTGTCTGCTGGAGTCCATCCTCCAAGGGGAGTCCCTCAGAGGGTCCTTAGCAGGATGCATTTATTCACTGATGGCAGCCAGATGTCATCATAATCATCATAAGAACAGAACCTGACTTTTCCCATGGAAATATTATTTTTTCAATAAAGACAAGTCATTTAATTTAAAATGTTTGCATAACATATATACCTGGTGAATTATGTTATGTTTGAATGTGAACATTGCTTACTTCTGAAGAAATGAAGATCAAACCTATGTGCATTCAGCTTTTCTTTATGGAAAAACAATAAAAACCTATGACTGATTTAAGGACTATAGTAATAGATTCTCTGATGCTGGTTACATTATTTTAGCATGGGAAATTATGTAATTGCAAGAAAAGCAGTTCCAAGACACAACCAACTTTACCATATTTTTAACTGACTGAAAACAATTCTTCGAATAAGTTGGAATTGGAAGTAGGCAGCTGCAGCGGTGGACTGATATCACCTGGAGTGTGCTTCTCTGTTTACCTTTACAAGAAAGTAGTCCCCCAAAATGTAATGTGATCATTGCAATATTCCCTGTATACAATAAAGATAGCTAGGATAAGATGCTACACAACTAAGTAGTATAACTAAGTATGACATACAATAAGTGTGTACATTAAGTGCCAGGACGTACAACATGCTAGGAGGGGTGAGAGGGGGTGGCTATGCAGAGTCTAGGTGAACTCTGAGCAGGTAAGGTGAGACGTAAGTCTTTTGCCGGAGCTGATGAGCGACTCTGCGATTCTGATACGGCAGGGGGTAGTGGTTCCACCACTGAGGTGGCAAAACAAAGAAGAGTTGTGAGTTTGATCATCGAGGTCAAGGTTTTTTATTCAAACTAAAAAGGAAGAAGGAAGGGGGATGGTCTCTAGTCTATTGGTCCAGTAGTCTAGTAATGTTATTGATACAGCCCTTTATCACACTTACAGTCACATAGGACTTAACAGGCCATATATTTATGACACCCCTTAATCCTAGCCCCTAAAAGGGCAAGAAGGAGCGCAAAGTGTGTGACCCCTCCTTCCAGGGATGGTTAGGATGTTTGTGGGTGCCCTAAGTTACATAAGGACTCCTCCGCCGGCAGAGCAGCCCAAGGAGTCCGCATGCGACCGAGAGCTCGGAAAAATGGAGCGTCGGAGGAATGATATGGACTCGAAGTGAAGTGACAGCTGTCTGCTGTAACATCGCTTTCTCCTCCATGTTTGTTTTAATCTGGACTTCAGAGCCAAAGTAAATTTCCCCCAATTCATATCCATATTCTCTATGGGCGACATAAGCCGCACTACGACTCTTTACTTATTGTGGAATTACCCGATAGTCAGAAAACTCGTCGCAGTCTGCAAGATTCATAATATCAGAGAATACTCGGTCAGTTCGGCCGCGGCGCAGTGAATGAACACATCAAAATTGAATGATACACTCCTTATAGCGGGTAACTACATTGTCACGACACCGGCTTCCTCCATCTTGTGCGCCAGCTTTTTAAATAAATCGCCGACTCGCAGTGAGTTGACAGCTGTCTACTGAAAACATCTCTCCCTCCGCAGCCGCTCCGCCGTCCGTCCGTATACGGCATTCCCCATGCCCCATGAATGAATAAAGATCGTAAAAACGTTGGGAGAAAAAACATTTATTTTGACAGATGTAGGGGAGAGCCGGGTCGATTGAAATACTTTTAAGTTAAACGTCTTTTTCAAAGATGACGTTACGTATACAAATAATTTTATCATGTGATCAACAACTCATATGTGTATTCTCTTAGTTACAAGTTTAATTTAATACATACGTATGTTGGACGATTGCGCTGTTTTTTAACTTTGAACCCAAGTTGACATTTGTTTCAAACTCCCCGCATAGTAACACACATGCGGGACGAATTAAACAGCTTATTTTAAACAGAAACTATTGACCTAACTCTTGTTTTTATGAAACATACCGGACAGCATACTAGTGTACTCGTCAATGCTAAAATTTCACATCATTTCTCATAATATAAATAGGTCAAAAATATATTTTTGTCCTGTGTGGTATTGTCAAGATGCACATTTCGATTAAAACTCACCTTTCTTATTTTATACCAGTTGGACAATTACATTTTCATTTAATTTGTTTATTTCCACGTCCAGAGTGGTGTTTAGGGATACACAGTTAGCATCCTGTTATTTATTTTAAACAGGGTGACATGGTGATACCTACAGTCTATGGGTGATACGCATGTTTCAATCGTCCCCACTGTGACTACTGACGCTTAAACCTTTTTCGCCTCTAAACTTCAAAACTCAGACATTGCACACTTTAGGAAATGTTTAAGTACTAATTCATCTCTTGTATGGTCATATTAATATGGCATGAAACAAAAAACACAACTGTTTATTACAAATAAATGACCGGACGAAAGACTTTCCTTAGCGCACTCAAACACAGGTTTGGGGGATAACAGTCGAACGGAACGACGTAATTACACGAGATTTCCCGGGGTTGGTCGGTTTTGCGTGCTGAACGTACTGACGAAATCTGACGTGTCAGACTTGCGTGGTTTTCGGGAAAATCGTCGTGTTTCAATCGAGGTCACCACAACCATTCTCACTGAACAACTAAAACACCGTCCCCCTTCCATTTCAAACCTGTAAATAAAAACATGTTCATCACACGATAATACTCGATTCAATTTTGACAAAGACGGCAAATTTAAGTCAACTTGCTGTAACGGCTGAATGCAAAAATCCATCTCTCTACAAAGTATCGTCGTGGCTTTTAATTTGTACTTTTCACCACATTTGCTTAAACTACAAGGCGACGTTACCTTGACGACGGGTGCAGAGCTGGACTCCTCAGTGTACCGAGGAGTACATGTAGGTTGTTGGCTCTGCACACCCAACCACTAGCATTTCCATCCCAACGATAGAAATGGGGATTTGATTGGAAAAAGACCAGAGTTTAAATAATGAAACCCAAGGCTCCTACCACCAAGACGCCAGCGGTTTCCTCTGTGAGCACAAACATCACGCTGCCCTCTGTGAAGCCATCAACCCCGCCAATATTTGGACACAACCCCATTCTCTGGTAATGAAAGCTGATTAATAATTCCACGGGTTGTCCCACTGCCTTTGTTCCTGCTGCTACAGCTACTCCCCGGCCCGCTCCGAATCAGGAGAAGGAAAAAAGAGAAAAGACTCAAATTGATGTCAATGCGCTTTTGGGTTTAAAAGCCTTCGATGTTTCTGCCGGCCATCAGGACATCTCTACCTTTATCTGGAATTTATAGCATAAAAAGAAAACAACCATAATAGTCCTCATAGACGGCTACAAATACTCAGCAACCACAAAAAGCACCATTAGGTGAACCCTTCAGGATAAATGCCCGGGGGGGGGTGGAGAGCGGTAAACATCGCTAAGAGCGGCGGCGGCGGCGGCGGGGAGGAGGAGGAGGAGGAGGAGGAGGAGGAGGAGGAGGAGGAGGAGCAGGAGG
>JAOPJL010000141.1:14531975-14578539 GCA_027123545.1 Trisopterus esmarkii | reverse complement strand
CCCCCCCCCCCCCCCCCCCCCCCCCCCCCCCCCCCCCCCCCCCCCCCCCCCCCCCCCCCCCCCCCCCCCAACCAGGGCCCAGACCCGGCGGCCTCAGGCAGGCCGGCCTCAGGCCACGGCCTCCCTGAAGGTGGAGGGGAAGTGGAGGCCGTTCTGACCCATCAGACACAACACCTCCTGGACATCGCTCTGCAGGGTCAAAGGGTCAGTGAGGGGTCGGAGGTCATCGGTCGTCTTCAGCAGCCGCAGAAGCAGGGCGGCCCTGGCCAACAGGCCGCACAGGGCGCCGTGGAAGCGGGAGTGCGTCAGAACAGCCAGCCAGGCGGCGTCCAGGGCGTGGCCTGCAGTGCACCACAGATCAGGACAATCGTTAACAGAAGGTCACAGGACGTCGACCTTCGTAGCTATAAATGATTCACTACAATATTCCAACAATAAGTCATGATTGCAATGTACACTCAGTGTCTTTGGCCCTGACTATTGCGTAGTCAAAACAACGGTCTGTCAAAGCCCTGCTTGGCATGCCAGCAGGAAGCAACACCAACACAGGCAGCGATGCTCCGGTTATTGATTCCAATAATCATTAAGCATGTGAGCTGAACAGGTCTACCAGCTCCAGGGGGTTAAATGCTAAAACACTATTCTATGTTCTTCAGGAGGTGAACCTGCCCCCCCCCCACACCCCCGTGGTCCAGACCCACCTGGCCGGAGGGCTCTGCAGGCCGCCAGGTCTTCCAGCACCCGGGGCACCGTCTCACCGGCCCACGCCCTCAGGCGCCCCGCCAGCGCCGGGCATGCTGGGTATTTATCTGCCATGTGTAGCAGGCGGGGCAGCAGGAAGGCCGCCATGACGGAGGGCTCGGCGAACACATTGGCCTCGTCCTGCTCGTACAGACTGGAGCACCTGCAGTCACACGTTCATCATCATCATCCCGTTAGCAGCGTTGAGCCAATCACAGCACAGCAGGACACTGGAGTCAACTTTAGGGTAAAAATGAGCTACGACCCTCATTATATGATTAAATTATTATCTCATTAATATCATTAATTCATTGTTAGGTCAAAGCCATGACCTTCCCACGACTAGTAGAGAGTGTACAGATCAGACCCCTTCCTGGGGAACCCACCGGTTCTCCTGCGCCTCCCTCAGCACCGACGGGAGGTCCGGCTCGGGCAGGTGCCCTAACAGCACCCCCAGTGTGGCCGGACGCTCCCAGCAGCTCTCCAACAGGAAGTCCAGGATGAAAGGCACCTCGTGGTTGACCTGCATGAGGTGGAGGCTGCTCTGCCCATCTCCTTCTCCTCCTTCTCCTCCTGCTCCTCCTGCAGTGCTGAGGTGGCGCAGTGTGGAGGCGAAGCGGGCGGCTGTGACGCGGACCTGCTGGTTCTGGTCCTGTAGCAGGTAGAGGCCCGTGTTGATCAGCCTGCAGGGGGACAGAACCGCACAGGATGGAAATCTCTTCAGCGTTTGGTGATGAGGGTAACATGTGTCAACTCCCTCCTACTCCGTCCTACTCTCACAATCCTCCCCTTAAGAGCTTTGTACTGGTCTTAGACCGTCAACACCAGGCCTGGTACCTGGGGCTGATGTCGTGGTCTACCGTCCCAGCCGGGCTCAGCAGGGGGTTCCCAGCCAGACACAGGGCTTTAGCGCAGGCGAGCCGCAGGACCTCAGGGGCCCCTGGAGAACAGTGGCCCTCCAAGAGGCTGCACCAACGACGGGAGGCGGGACCCTGTGGTCTGGGGGGAGGGAGGGAGAGAGAGAGAGAGAGAAACAGAGAGAAAAAGAGAGAGGTTTAATATATGCAAATGTTTTTATTTACATATGCAACTTAAAAACGGTGTTGTTTGCATTTCCTTGCAGTGGCCACCAGGCAAGAATGTTGTTAATGAACATTGATTCATGTTCTGTAAGACATGAGAGTGACCCAAGGGCCCAATATGGGGCCCTTGATTATGAAGACATAAATACAAAGAATACGCAAAAACTCAACTAAAATACAACGAGAATTTAAAAGCAAATACACTATACAACAAAAGCTGATTATTAATGATGAACATGAAGTTCCCCTGTGTGTTCTAGTTCGGGGGGGGGGGGTTTGGGGGTGCTCTGCTGGAGGGTGAGGGTCAGGACCTGTGGGCCAGCAGCACACTGGCAGCACACAGGGCCTGGGACAGCAGCTCGGGGCCCCCTCTCTGTGCCTCCAGGTCTCCTAGCAACAGCTCCAGACTCTGCTGAAGCTCCTCCTCCTGCACCAGGTCAGCCTGAGGGGCCGGAGAGGGCCAGGCCCCCGGGGTCATGGCTGCCACCAGCGCTGCTAGGTAGCTCCTCCGGTACTCCACGTAGATGCTCTGCAGCGCCTCCTTCAGGTTGGCCTGCACACAGAACCATATCCAATCAGATATTCGGATGTTCCCAGGCAGCCACACTTCTTCATAGAGTTGGAGGAAATGGGGCCATTCAAGCACTAATGGGGTTTGTGCATTACCCTAGCATTGTCATTTTTGGGTACGACCAGGGCATGGCGGATGAGGTGGTTCTTCTTTCTGTATTCAATCAACAAGAAACCCCTGAGGAGCCCAGTGGCTCTCTTTCTCTCTCTCTGTCTCTCTCTGGTTCTCCCTCTCTCTGTCTCTCTCTCGTTCTCCCTCTCTCTGTCTCTCTCTCTCATTCTCCCTCTCCCTGTCTCTCTCGCCTTCTCCCTCTCTCTGTCTCTCTCCTTCTTCCTCTCTCTGAGTCTCTCTGGAAGTTTAATTGATTGTGTTACTGTGACGGACAGTGTTGTTAGCCAACATGATATTTGCATGTCATGAGTAAGAGCCAAAATCAGGTTGTTCCTCCCCGCCCACCTCCTCCACCACACTGCTACTAGTGACCGTCGCAAAATTAATGAAAAAAACGTAACAACACCTTGAAATCTCAAATCATCTCTAATACCTACACACTGTATGTGCTCTGAGTGGTAGAGTACGGCCTACTGCCAGAGGGAACGCTTGAATTTCACTACCAGCAATGACTGCTACTGTGTGTTAGTTTTTCATTTGACTAAATAAGGAACTTGAACTTGAAAAGGGTTAGTGGCTTTTGAGGTTTTACAAATAAGCTTCATTGTCTCTGGGCTTTCTGGGCCTTCTCCAGACCACCTGAGACAACACTCCTGCAACCCTCCAGACCACGCACTCCCCTGTAAAACTCCAGACCACCTGAGACAACACACTCACCTGCAGCACTCTCAGGACCACCAGTTGCAAATTGCCTGTGCTTAGGCCACGCCCCTCCGCTACCCAGGTCACCAATGAGAGCTTCAGGTCGGGACTGGCTGAAGGAAAGCCCTCCCACATCTGGCCCGCCGACGCTGGGTCCAAACACAGGAAATGAGCGGCAGTTTGGTGGTAGAACAACGATCCGACCTGTGCAGGTGACAAAGGGAGATGGAATGTGTTCAAGTTAGGTCATCCTGTCATAGTCCTTTACAAGAGGGCTGTACAAGACTAACCGGTATATTTAGGTTTGTTGTACTTTTCAACCAATCCTGTATCAATCCTTTCTTTTTCTTTAACAAGGCTTGTTACTGGCGACAACAGCAGCTGATGAGAACTGGTAAGACAAGAGCTGGTAAGAACGTATCAAAGTTGTTGGAATCTATGAATAGTGTGGCAGGGCAAGGGCAGACGCAAAACACCCAATTCAAAGACAACAAATAACATCAGATAAGGCCCAACGCTCTATGTTGTGTGGTGAGTGTGTGCTCTACGATGTGTGGTGGAGTGCGTGCTCTACGATGTGTGGTGGAGTGTGTGCTCTACATTGTGTGGTGCAGTGCATGCTCTATGATGTATGGTGCAGTGCGTGCTCTACATTGTGTGGTGGAGTGCGTGCTCTGCATTGTGTGGTGCAGTGCGTACTCCACGATGTGTGGTGGAGTGTGTGCTCTACATTGTGTGGTGCAGTGCATGCTCTATGATGTGTGGTGCAGTGCGTGCTCTACAATGTGTGGTGGAGTGTGCTCTACGTTGTGTGGTGCAGTGCGTACTCTACATTGTGTGGTGCAGTGCGTGCTCTACGTTGTTTGAGTGGTGCAGTGCATGCTCTACGTTGTGTGAGTGGTGCAGTGCATGCTCTACGTTGTGTGAGTGGTGCAGTGCATGCTCTACGTTGTGTGAGTGGTGCAGTGCGTGCTCTATGTTGCGTGAGTGGTGCAGTGCTTGCTCTACGTTATGTGAGTGGTGCAGTGCATGCTCTACGTTGTGTGGCGGAGATCGTACTCAGCACCTGGAGCCGGGGCTGTGGTTGGCTGAGCTCCTGCAGCAGCGAGCCGCTGAGCTGGTGGAGGAAGGCTGGGGAACACCGAGCTCTCAGTGAGCTGACAACTGCCAGGTAGGCCGCTCGCACCAGGGGGCAGCGCTGGGCCGCGCTCGCCAGCCAATAGGACGCCTCAATCCGGCTTAACACCTCCCCCAGTTCACAGGAACCGTCCCTGGAACGAAAAACAGGGACACTTCCTGAAAGTGTCTTCACTATCCATCCATTGTTCCAAGGCTAAAGTGTACCAGAGACTAACAGAGACTACCAGAGACTGCATCATCACTTCACCCCTACCTAATCTAAAGGACAAGGCCAATTCATCATTCAATACTTTTTACGGCAGTGGTAACTTATATACTAAATTATTATAAATGAATGGTTTTGTAGATATGATTTAATAGCCATAATTTGAGTGTCATTTGTTAGAAAAGGCAAAGCCTCCGTCAGCTAATAAGGAGTGCAATGGGCTGTGAGGATCTGCTTTGAGTTGCCTGCTGCTGTATGAGACCATATCGATTTTAAACCACTCCCGGCTTACTTCTGGCACATATTAGGGCATCTCTTCCCTGATTGGTTCAGGGAATCCATCTTGCCCGTCAATCACAGGTGCGTGAAATGCAATAATTCTGAATGACAGAGACCGTAGGGAGAGAAAGAGCAGAGAGGGAGCAGAGAGGGAGAGAAAGAGGGAGAGAGAGGGAGAGAGAGGAAGGGAGCAGAGAGAGGGAGAGAGAAGGAGCAGAGAGGGAGCAGAGAGAGAGAGAGAGGGAGCAGAGAGAGGGAGAGAGGGAGAGAGAGGGAAAGAGCAAACAACCCACATTTTTTGGTTGTTTGGTTTCCCAATCTTGCCCTCTTCTGCTCTCTTGACAACTCTGTGATCTTACCTACGGCGGCTTTAACCACACAAATACAGCCCACCTTATTGAAACAACCAAATAATCAGAATGTCTGACCCCATGTCCGGCCCGGCCCTTCTCATTGGAGCGTACCTGCCCGAGCTCAGAGCCGCGTCGAGCAGCGCTTGTGTCTGCAGCAGCTGGCCGTGCAGCCGGTTGTGGCGGCAGTGTGCGGGCTGCGGTGGGAGCTGGGCGGTGAGCTGCAGGAGGAGGGCCCTGTGCTCCGAGGGGTTAGCTGTGGCCACCAAGGCCTTGGCCGCCATGGTCCTCACGCTGTGGACGGGACTGGCCGCCAGCTGCAGCAGCGGCGGCAGGAAGCCCGACAGGTCACTGCAGAAGAGAAGGAAGAGCCGCTTAGCGCGCCACGCATCTGGAACAGACCTCCCACAACGAACGTCACCGTGTTCTGTTAAGTCAGGGCTCAAAACATCTTATTTTGCCTCAGCTTTCATAAAAATGATTTGATTCCGTGGTTTTAATGTCTGTAACTAAATAAATAAATAAATAAAACGTATCCTTTGTACGGCACTGCGAATGCTCTTAAATGCTCTTGTGTTTGACGGGTGTAAATAACCGTCCATTGCAAACCCGTAAATAAATATACAGATACAAAACATACAGGACATTTAGGAGAATCTAAAGCAGCTGAAAATGGATTCACACTGGAAAGAGGCCGTATGTAAACTCTATGAATACTGACCGCGTGGGCGCCGGGCCTCCGGGCTGCAGCTGGGCCAGCAGGGTGAGGATGGGGTAGAGCGAGGGCTGCAACCGGAGCCGTGCCCAGCCGGCCGCGCCCTGCAGGTCCCCCGCCGCCGCCTGCAGCTCCCCCAGGAGGAAGGGCTGCAGGGCGCCGTGCTGCAGGAAGAAGGCCGGGGCGGAGGCGCCATGCTGCACCGGGCCGTCCTGCGCCCCGCCCGGCCGCTGGCCCAGCACCCGCGAGCACAGGGAGCCTGGAGAGGGGGGGGGGGTCAAAGGTAATGATTGCAGTTGAAACAAAAAGTCTTTGTTTCAACTGCAAACAAACGAGACCTGAGTCAACAGTACAGGCAGGGGCAGCCTCTGGGGGGACGTCACTAGAGCCATGACTGGGATCGGTTGCAGACGTCAGGAAGCGGACCAGTGAGGGGTCCGGGGGGTCTTACTGTAGAGCTGCAGGGCGGCGTTCCTCATGGCCCAGCACGGCGAGCGCAGCAGAGTCAGGGACAGAATGGCCACGTCGGACGCATACTGCAGCATGGCTCCCCCCAGCAGGGAGCCCCGGACCAGGGCCTGCAGCGTGTGCACCGCGCACACCTGGGGGGGCACAGGGGGAGGAGGAGAGAGCAACAACAGATTAGAGGCCAGATAGGCATCGGATGGTTTTAAATGGGACTTACTTACTTGCTGTATAAATGAACTGTATTATTATTAGTAGTAGTATGACACAGATCTACATGATATACTGTTAATACATCTAAAATGAAGTAGTTATAACATTAAGGATGGTGAGAGGATCTCTACAATAAGTTTCAGGTTTCTACTGACCTGGGGGAGGTCGAGGGTCTGGTCCCAGTGGTCCGGCAGGGGGTCCCGGGCCGTGTCCAGCAGGGTGCCCACGCTGAGCGACAGGAGGGGCCGCGAGCGGTTGGCCTCCTCGGCCGATGCCACGCAGAGCAGGAGCATGGGGAGGCCCGCCCCCCGCCGGGTCACCGAGCTGGGGCGGGGCGACCGGACCACCTGCAGCCCCTGGAAGGGGGGAGCGAGACAGAGACAGACAGCGATAGCGAGCGATGAGAGAGTTGTGTTATTGCAAATCAATTATTCTACAGATGTTAATTATAGTGTATTAAATAATTACTAATTCAACTTCTACATATTAAAAGGACTACTTAGGTGGAACCATAGCCATAGTCTTTAGTTTAGACCGAGTTCCTCAGTTTCGGTGTGTGCGTGCATGCATGCGTGGATGTGTGTTTTTTCCAACAGGGGCAGAACTTCACAAACGGTTTCTGGAATGTCGTTGTACTCTAGCAGGCACATGATGTATTTCCCAGCGTGCCTCTTGGCTCACCTGTCTCAGCATGTGTTCAGGGATGTCCCTCCACTCCGGATCCCAGCTGGTCAGCAGCGCTGCACAGAACCGGGTGAAGCCAGCACCGCAGCCCTCCACCGCCCCCTTAAGGTAGAGGTGTGGAACACACCGTTTCAGGGGGATTCATTTTGTTTTGCACACGCAGACAAAACCACGGCGTGGAATGCGACTCACCCAGTGGCGACACTTGAGGAGAATGTTCTTAAACACTTTGGATCCTCTCCTGAGGTCCTCTGTCGTAAGAAGACACGCCTCCGGTTTGCCCTCTGCTAGCAGTCGCTCCACAAGTAGACCCAAGAAGATCCCCACTCCCTGGAGACCAAACAAAGCAATAAAACTGTATAAAACTAATAAATAGGAGATAAGTGTGGATGGGACGTGTGGCTTGGTGTGGAGTTATATAGTCAACACTTAAATGACACACCGTCACATTAAAGGAAAACTTATGTTTAGGTGTCTAAACGAGTTTTGAAATCTGTCTACTATTGATTTGTATCGAGAGAGAGAACGCTGAAATAGAGAGCCTCTCTCAAGGAGAAGACTCGCTCTGCGAACCCCTTGTGGCGGGAAACGTCCCTTTTGATTTACCATCTCAACCACCTTCACCCCAATCTTTCACTGAGCTGCACTTTGTGTGGTCCAACAAACTCTTCTCTCTCAAGCTCTCACTTGAGTGACCACAGGAACCAGCGATGGAGTCATACTCCTCTCAGAAGTGGCTAATGGTCCCCATTAGTCCCTTAGATACTAGAGGAGTGAGGTTGAAAAACGGCAGTGGTCAGGACTCAGGCATTGCCAGCCTTTCCCAATGGGAGGTCTGGCTCCCAGCGGTGATCCACTGGGGCAAGAACCGCCTACTTATCAGGAAGAGGTCTCGATTGACATGAAATGTAACCATCCACAGACCGTACGACCGGAACAGTACTTCAAAAAGCACAGACCCCGGATGAAACAAGCGTGATTTAAAACAATCGCTCATCGTTCTACTAAGGCCATAAAAAAGACACACCATGTAGGTAAGCACTAGAATAAACTGGATTCAGCCGTTGGCTGACGCTACATCTACATTTCTGAGAGTGACATTGCAGCCAGCCAATGAGAATTGTGAGGACGAAACCGAATAGCGGAGGCTACCTTGAGTGTGACCCAGCAGCAGGTGAGGAGAAGGCCGTGCTCCTCAGTCAACAGGATGCTTTCCTCCTCCTCCTCCTCCTCATCCCCAGCCCCACTTGAAGGCGTTGCCTGGGCGATCAACGTGTTGAGGGCATTGCCCATGTCGTAGAAAGAGGGCGGGGCATCGCCTGAGGGAGGGGTGAATGGGAGTCGATCAAGAGGATCATCTGGATATGTACAATAAAGCACTGTACAAAGATGATAAGCTGCAAACTTGGAGTGGCGATCACAAAGCTTCCATTTCTTTGTATTGGGTGACTTGTTCATTCGGCCATACAGTGACTCTTAAATACCTCACTTTTATAAATAATAGTAATAATAATAATAATAAATAAATATCAACCTTTCATCTGGTTTGATAGTTTGTTTTGTTCTTTGTTTTAGTTTGTTTATTGAGTGCTTTGTAATTATGTATTTCATGTTGTATTTGTCTATATAATTGAAACATTCAGCATTTAACATCTTTAACGACGGCTGGCCCGCAGTCAGCCCAGCATACCGTTCTCCTGGGGAAGGCTCTCCTGAGCTCCGTACAGCACGCCCAGGAGCAGCAGGGAGATGTTCTCCAGCAGGCCCAGCAGCTCCACCACCACGCTGTGGTCCAGCATGTCCTCCAGACGGCCGGGCGCCTCCAACAGACACCTCTCCAGCGCGCTCAGAGCCCCTGAACACCAACGAGTTAGGACTCAACCAGCTGTTTATAGATGGGTAGTTGGTCTACTAGTTTTCATGCTTTTTTTTTAAGAAAACGTATCCAAAGCAAATTGCGCTCTGGATAAACATGAGATGGATCTTTTTTTAATCCATGTCCCTGAGGGTCAGGCAGTGTTTAGGTCTATTGCTCAAGGAGTCCTATAGGTAGACTGCAAACAGCATTGAACCCAGAACCTTTGTGCAGCACCACTAAAGACTCCTTTGTGCACTCATGGTTTTGCGTTGACCCACCGTGCAGCGGCGTGCTCCTGGCCCCCAGCAGCACGTCCTCCTTGGCCGTGAGGTAGTGGCGTTCCAGTTCTCTGACCAGATCCTGGACCGCGCCTGAGCTCCTCCTGTGGCCCGTGCTGTGGTCTGTCCAGAGCTGCTGGACATCTGGACATCTGAAGGGTGGGCAAAGTGTGAAGGCGGTGAAAAATACCAAAATTGACACCTCATCCTCGTTAAATACTTGTTCCTGATTGGCCAATAACGTTCCAAAGGTGTAAGGTGCTGCATTTTAACAGTGATGAAACAATGTGCTACAAATACAAAACAACGGTAAAATACAAATATGGACCCATAGTTTCCTTGACATCATACATCATACATTATATTGAAGCCGGGACAGCCCATCGTGGCTTATAACTTACTTAACTTCTCTCAACAGGTTTTTGTGACTGTTGACAAGAGTCAAAGCAGGGGAACATTATAATCCACCAGAGAACTCTAAACCCGACATCCTGCGTGTGATTGGACGCATCATTTACAACCGCGTGGCCAAAGGATCCTCATCTTCAGGTCAACGGTTGTGTTTCCGGAAGGGAGAGGCTTACTTGTGCAGCATGACCTTGGTCATGAGGGCCCCCATCTGGGCCTGGGGGACCCGCGGGCTGCAGAGCAGGAGCCGGCTCCTCCCCCGCAGCAGCGCTGCCACGTCCTCTGGCCAGGCGGCCGGGAAGTACCGCAGCAGCAGGCCGGCGGAGAGCTCGCGGACCTGCGGACGCACAGCGGGGACACGCCGGTGAACCAGAGCCTCCTGCGGCTTACTGCTCAGGGGGGCGGAGAGGAGGGGAGGAGTTACCTCATTGGTGGAGTCCTCCAAACAGCCAATCAGAGTGAGCAGCTTGGCCCCGCTGAAGAAGTCCCATTGCTCCCGCTGTCTGGTCCAGTTGATCAGACCCGACACGCACACTGCAGGAAAAAACAATGAAACAACAGTGTCACATGACACACACTGAGGGGGGGAAACACCTGACCAATGGGATCACTGACCACACCTCTGTTGTCAACATAGGTGTGGTCCAAATGGTCCTCTGCTAATGTGATATTGGATAACCAGTCAGTATAAATAAAGATGTTGATCATCAGCCAGCTACTGTTAGGCCTGAGTGGACTGGGGGTTGGATGTGGAGTCATGTATCTAGACTCTGACATGGGGGAGTCAAGCATCTAGACTCAGGGCTGGGGGCGTCATGTATCTAGACTGACCTGGGGGCTGCCCCTTCTTCCTCTCAGGGCTCCAGGTGTCAGTGCAGGTCTCCAGCAGGGCGGAGAGCAGCAGCAGGGCGGTCTTCTTCCTCTGGTAGCTGTGCCCTTGAGCCAGGTAGGAGTAGCACAGCAGACTCAGCCACTCCACGAAATCTGAGAATAAAACAATTTATTGTTGTCAACCTGTGGTTTTCTCACTTCTAACTATAAAACGTTCGATGGACAAAAATGTGGACTAAGCGAGAGGGAGGATACCATGCACCTCAGTGAAAAATGATGTCTGGTAATGGTTTGAAAACAGTTGAAGCTTTCCCGACAGCTTACCCACGCCCTGCTCCAGGACGCCCCCCTCCTCAAGGGCCCCCCCCTGGAGGGCCTCCTTCCTCCCCCTGGGGGCCCGGAGGCTCTGCAGGCAGCTGTCCCTGACCCGCACCAGGAAGCGCCGTATCGCCGCCTGGAAGTGATGGCGGAAGGTAGAGGACTCCCCGTTGAGGTTCTGGGGGACAAAGGCCCTCATGGCGCTCAGCTCCAGGGGCCCTGGGGGGTCCTTGCTTCTGGGGCTGCAGCACAGCAGGTCCAGTGCGGCCATGCGCACCCTGTGGTCGGCCGAGCCTAGCGCCAGCCGCAGCCTCCGCGGGCCTGAGTTCCCCTGCAGGGTCCAGGGGGAGCCGCCCGTGGAGGCCCGGTGGACGGCCAGCACGCGGGCCCAGGCGTGGAGGTTCTGCGGGGTGTCGGGCTGCAGGGCGGCCAGGAGGGGGTGCACGGCGCTGGGGAACGCCTGCAGGGTGGCGGGCAGCAGGTGGGTGGAGGCGTTGGTCTGCAGGAGGGTCGCCTCCGAGCTCAGCGCCTCCAGCAGCACCGGGAGCCAAGGCCTCGCCCAGTGATTGGCAAGCTCCAGCTCAGTGGGCGGGGCGTCGGGTGAGGCTCTACATAGGTCCCGCCTCTTCTGCAGGATCAGACATTTGTGGAGCTCTGATGCGCACGGTGACAGGTGATTAGTGGAGAGGCACTTCAGCAGGTGGTTTGGGAGCTCTGGGTAATGTTCCAGCACCTAGACAGAACCGAGGGTTTTATTGCATGACCAGTATCCCGTCATACAAAACGTTCATGGGTGGAACGTAGTTAAAATCCCTGTGTTTCACCAGAGTTCATGTTTTGTCTGTCTGCTGATACAGTAACATGTTCTCTCACCACATCAGCGCCCAGGTGAGGGATCAGGGCACAGAGGAGCGGGTACTTGGCCCGGGCCTCCCAGGGCAGCTGGGTAACGCGCTGCAGCAGAGTCCGTGACAACGTCTTGGCCGTGTCGCCAAACCGCTGGCAGTCCTTCTCATAGAGCTCCAGCAGCAGGCGGAACGCACCGCGCACGTCCTCCGACACGCCCTCCACCTGGCAGCGGAGACGCTCAGTCTGGGTCACTTCCCAAGAACCAATCCAATCTACACATCTGCATTAGCAACAAAAACTAAAACTGAGGGTAATAAAACAGGCCCCTCCACCCACACACAGGGGATTGAACCTCTCTAAAATCTAATTGAGGAAATATCATTTTGAACAAGTAAAACTAAAAGTAAGGGCAGCAGTCACTGTAGCTCTCCACACCTAAAGCAGGACCCGTCTAGAGGAGCAGATATGAGACAAAACTCACTGGGGTCTCTGCGTTGTTCCACATGACCTGAATGAGCCGCTGCTGGAGGCTGGACCCATCAGGAAGCAGCCTTACGCCCGTCAGCTCCCAGATGGCAGGGAGGCAGTCCTTCACCTTCTTCAGCCACAGCGTCAGCACTGAGCACACGGTGAATACACAAGTTAATTTACTGATTCATCTTCATACCCACACAGTAAATACACCACACAGTTCATTCACTGATTCATCTTCATCCCAATGCAGAATCATGATGCTACGGATGGCGTTACCTTCAAACATGTAGTGGTGACAGTCGAGCTTCTCCTGGCACAGAGTGCAGACCAGGGGGAACACATCCGCCAGCAGCAGGCAGCCCTGGAGAGACAGATGGTTACGGCTCCTCCCCAGGTTCATTAACCAATCAGCTCCTCCCCCTTCCCAGGGTCATTAACCAATCAGCTCCTCCACCTCCCCAGGGTTATTAACTAATCAGCTCCTCCACCTCCCCACAGTCATTAACCAATCAGTTCCTCCCCCTCCTGGTCATTAACCAATCAAGTCCTCTCCCACCTGGTCATTAACCAATCAGCTCCTCCCCCTCCCCAGGGTCATTAACCAATCAGCTCCTCCCCCTCCCCAGGGTCATTAACCAATCAGCTCCTCCCCCTCCCCAGTGTTATTAACCAATGTTAAATGCTCCTTGACCAATCAGGACAGCAAAGAACATTTCACTCACTATATATAACAGATGTTTTAGTGAAGCCAGGCGGTTATGACAGGTTAACCACCCAGACAGGTAATGTCCTTTAAACTGTTTAGAAGGGAGCGTGTTCAGTCTGCACTGGTTGTGACCAGGATGTCAGGTGTTTAGAAGGGAGCCTACATCTGCGCTGGGTGATAGTAGGATGTCGGGCCGGCAGCACATCAGCAGGCCCCTGGCCACGGCCAGCCGCTCCACGCCGTCCCTCCGCTCCACGCCGTCCCTCCGCTCCACGCCTTCCCGCCTCGGGGAGCCATATTGCACCGTGAGGACGCCCACGGTCAGCAGCCAGGGCTCTGAGCCGGAGGGAGGGAGGAAAGAGGTTTATTTCTCCTGCTGGTACCAATGCAGGATAATCACAAAGTGCTACAGTCTCTGTGGTTAATTCTAGTGCTGAGTCACTATAAACCACTGCAGGCATTGAAATCGCTTTTACAATACCAAGATGTTGAAACATTAGAACTTTGTAGGAATTATACAAATGATAAGGCAGAATAAAATTGAATAATATCTGTGTAATATACGACAAGGAAGTCTTTCTGCAAAAGTAATATGGGGAGTCTTTCAAAATGAATGACATTTTTGTGTACAGGATTTTTTTTTTTTATTGTAATCTTTATTTGGCACATATTTGGATGCTGCTTAAGAGACATTTAAGAAAAAGAAGAGGAATTTTGTTGAAAACGCATTTCAGTGGACTACTTACAAACTGGTCAAACCAGAATGTACTGATTTTTGTGCATTCATTCTATGAATGTCTAGTTTTGGTTGTTATGAAGGAATGTATATTTTGTTGGGTTAATTTGGAATATTGTATTATTGCTATTTTGTGGCTGCCATGGTGAGATCTGAGGTTGTTTTGGAGATAATCTTAAATCCAATGTTTGGGTGATGCTTATAACACAGGTTCAACCGGCGCTAGCTGGACTCGGGCAGTTTTCAACCGCAACCCTCCCACTGGATGAACAATGTGCACCAGCCCCTCCTGAGCCAACGCCACTGGATGATTTGCGAATGTTACAAACCAAAATGGAGGAAGGGGCACCTGAACCAGAGATCTTCAGCAGGCTGCCGATCGCCGCCCCGCCCACTCTGCTGTCGGGCGCTGTGTTGATCAGCATGGCCACCGTGGTCCCGGCCAACAGGCGGGTGTCCCTGTTGGAGTGCTGGAACACCAGAGGGGATCTTATTAACACTTGGAGATGGTTTAGACGCACCAGCCGGTGTCTAAACACCTGGCTGCCACCGGGCAAAGGGGGTGAGTTTGGATCATTTGTCAGAAAAAACCCAGGTTACATATCGCTTGGCTGCTAGAACCTTTCACCAGAACAGACACAATTCTAAAAGTGAATATCGGACCCCAGCACCAAACAACGAGGACCTGGTCGAGGATGACGTCCACTAGGGCCTGCAGGATGCTCTGCAGCCTGGGGCCCTCAGGATTGGGCTCCCACACCAGCGGGGCCACTTCCCCGGGCAACAGCTGGAACATCTGCAGGCACAACTGGAGGGAACACAGGGGGGCTCACCAGGAGGCGTGGATCTGGGACAACACTGTGGAAACACGTGGAGCCTAAACATTGCATGCACAAGGTGTTAAATATTTGATATTTACCTTTACAGCAGCATAACAAAATGTCCCATTTCTTAAGCCTTCCTGCTCCATTAAAACAGGGAACAGCCGTGACATCTTATCCAGAAGGTCAGGAAAGGTCTCCCTCCACACATCTCTGCCAATCCAACTGTCCTCCAGGAACATACAGGCTAAACAACAACAAAATAAGTTGAAATAAAGATTAAAATGATGACAACATTAAAATTCTACTTGATGTAAGGCAGAATTGTATGTATAGAATCTTAACAGACCTATCTGCAAATCATCAATGGACAATATCTAGAAAAAAAAGTGTGGCGGAAGTACAGTGAAATGATTAAAACCGTGATTGACAATCATTTATAACATATTTTAGCATAACACCATACACAGATATTTTACCTGGTCCCTGTGGACAATGCCATGTAAACACTGAGAGGTTTCTCTCAAAACCAGCTTGTGGTTCACTTTTGCCAGATGCTGCAACAACTGTAAAGGAAAGACCAAACTTTAAGCGACCTCTTATGCTGCAGCATCAAACTGATTTAGAGCAAAACTAGGGCTGACCTTGTCCAGTTTGCGACAGGCTATGGAGCTGTTGACCATTTCTAATTGCATGGAAAGGAGGAGCCTGACCAGCAGCAAGAGGTGCTCCTCTTCCAGAGAAGAGAGATGCGCTTCTGGGATCTTCTTCAGCAACTGGAAAGCATCTTCTAAGCAGCGCTCCTTGCATCTTTTTACAGTATTTCTATTGGTGTGACCAAGAAAGATAATGAAAAGTTCCGAGTTTTAATATTAAACACATGTCAATACAATTTAAATAACTTTTCTAATGTACTTATTTTTGATTGGCTGCCATACCTGGATCCCTCGGACAATTGGTTTATAATGGGCTTGAGTGTCATGCTGACATCCCCTAGCGGGTTGTCTTCTGTGTCAATTAAGTCAACGATAGCTGTCTTCAGATCTTCAAACGATAACATTATGTTTCACTTTGTACAGTCAATCAGTTCAACTCATTTCATTGATTGTGTTGCATTGGATATTTCCTCGTGTGTGACAAACGTCTTCCTCTGTTTAACTCCCGTGGCACACGTCGCACCCGGCGAGGAGGTGCTTCCTCCTAGCGCTGGGTGGTGGAATGTTGTTGTTTTTTTTAAAGGAGAAACTCAATCTCGTTGAGAAAATGCATCGATAAAAGCTGAGTGATAGTTCGATTCAGAAAGACACAATTAAATGTTTTCCAATGTTTTGCGCCATTACAACACAGACTGCGTGTTTGCATTGACATGTGAGTGACTTCCATGCTGGTGGACGGCGCTGTCCGCCTGTCCGCCGTCAGGCTCACGTCCTTAACGAGGAGAGCAAGAGCTCTGCAGCGCGCTGATTGGTTAAGGCTTGGTTGCTAAGATATCCTAATCCATATACAAATATGGCTGCTTTATAATACGCAAATGGACATCACATTTTCATTTATTTTATGTTTATTTTTATTTTCATCGGATTCCCTATCAGGTGCAGGGGGGGATCTAGGTAAGACGTATCAATGTGTATTCACGATTAGCGGGATATGTTGCAGTACCCTTCACTTTGCACGTTACCCACTAACGTTAGTGTAACTTTATCACATTGATACTGTATATTGTATACTGTGTATACACACTGTATGTTATTGACGTACAACATGATGTTTAACAGTGTTTCAGCCCTCCTACTCTGTTGCAACTGGACCTTCCTTGACGATATATTTGTTCGGAAATGCGTCGGACAAACTTCTGTTTCTGAAAACCACATCTCCATCTGATACAGGTACTGTGGCCTGGGGCCTCGG
Organism: Trisopterus esmarkii; assembly: GCA_027123545.1. Lineage (NCBI taxonomy): Eukaryota > Metazoa > Chordata > Actinopteri > Gadiformes > Gadidae > Trisopterus > Trisopterus esmarkii. The sequence goes on along the minus strand of JAOPJL010000141.1, from coordinate 14,562,094 downwards.
GGGGTTCCGGCTCCGGCTCTGTCTCAGGGGCCCAGGCTCGGTTCCTCCTGGGCCCCTGGCTCTGTCTCTGGGTTCAAGGCTCTGTCTCTGGGGCCTTAAACATAACGTTAGGTCACATCAGGTCTGTTTTAAAGGGACAAACAGAACTTTATCCATGCAACAATAATTAGGATAAAAACCATAAACAAATGCAATCGAATAGTGTACAAACATTTGGAATCATATATTTTCATTGTGATCCTATTTAATTATAAAATATAAAGTAGTTCTAAAAATGTTTGGCTGTAAAATTCAACTTTGGAAATGCAAGAAATGTTAACAAACGAATTGACTGGACATTATAATCACATCATTTGATGATTAAAAAAAACAGTTATGCACATACACCCTTATACAGTTGAGTCAAACTGTTTTCTAATGCTCAAACTGTATTCTAATGCTTGATATCACAGTCCTATGATGTTGTTATAACTAAGCAGTGTATTCTCTGCAGGAAGCCTTCCTCCTCCATCTTGCACTGCAAAGCCTACACAATGGCTTCTCACAAAGGAACTAATTGGAAAGGTAAGATTAAAAGTCTGTTAATAAATTGGTAATATATCTTGTATTGGTAAATTATATTGCTAACTAAAATAACTTCATGGAAAACATGTAATAGATGTTTCCAAACTAAACAGATCTCTCTAAGCATGTTTACTTTGTCCGAGAGGCAAATGGTCCTCTGCTTTACTGTTTGTCCCTGTTTTGCAGACCGCAGTTCAAATCCATCTGAAGCTTGAGCGAAGTCTGCAGTTGTGTGGGAACAATGAGACGGACACAGGCTGCTGTAAAAAGCCTCTATGTGTCCTTGAGACACTCGAACTGTCTGCCTGTCAGGGAGGAGTCCCCCTGGTCTCCATGTACATCCAGGCCCAGATATACGCTACGTTTTCTCCCACTTACTCTGGATCAGGTGACTCTCTCTCTCTGTTGCACATGCTCTCTGACTTTCAACAACAGTGTGTGTGCTTTGTTGAGTAGATGATTAGGGTGTGGGTCTAAAAACATATGGATTGTTGAATTAAAACATATCCACATTTAATTGGATGAAATTGAATCGTGATGCATTTAATAATCACCTGATAATTCACCAATTTATTTCAGAGAATAGAACTGTGCTTCCTAACCAAGTGTACCAGCCTCTGGGGTCGTGTCCCTGTGACCTGACGTCAGGCGTATGTAACATACGTTGCTGCTGTGACCAGGTCAGCTGTGGTGCCCTTTGAAATGGTCTTCTGATAATGAGCATAATTTCTTAAACGTTTAGTTGTATTCTATATTCAACCATTCTGTCCTCTCTGTATTTCCATTATTTTGTCCATTATTTGGATGTTTGTATCTTTTACCGTTTGAAAGAGTAACCATACAGCTCAACAACACCCCAGGAACAATGCCTCCGGTCTTTGAGTTTCTATTACTGTTTTGGTGAAAGGATAAAAAATGACTTATTAACTTAATATGGCTTGTGTCTGTCTGACTGGATCGTGGTGTTCCGTACCAGGACTGCTCCGAGGAAGGCTTGAAGTTGTTTGAAGGCCACTGCCTTCGAGGGCCCTTCGGTGGACAGGTGTCTCCTGCCCCGGACTACCAGTGTTCAGCCCAGTCGACCGCCAACGCTCCAGACTGGTTTCCATTCCTCTGTGTCACATCAGCGCCGGAGAACAACCCCTACCTGGGTCTGTTCTACCAGGGGAAGACTCTGTAAGAGGCCCAGAATGTCAGGCACTTTGTCATGTATTTTAAAACACCAGTATTAAAGGCCTGTCTGTGTCTTTGTGTCTAAACATGCCTAATCTTTGTGTTTGACTAAGAACCCCAAAGCCTAGCCCGTCGTTCCAAAGGCCTGTGCTGTCAGCACCCCTGCCTGCTGATGAATATCGACAAGGTAGTCCCATCTTCACCCTGAGTGATCAATACTTCACCATCCCTCAGGTCAGTTCTTAAGTGTGAAAGTGATTTACCTTCATCATAGATTCAGCACTCAGGACTTGTACTAAAGATACCCAACATGATTCTTTTTTTGCAGGAACTTTTTGCAGGGCAGTGTGCAAATACTGGTCCTGTAGCTTATTTGCAAAACTTCAATGTCAAATGTACAACTCTTATCAAATTCTGTCCAATTGGACCTCCTTTACAAACATCACCAAGTGATTTAGGAGTTCAAGTCAAGGACGGCCAAGGAGGTATAATATATAAACGCTAATCAATGTTGAGGATTTGAGTATATACATATCCACATTATAGTATCATATCGAATAGGAGTTTGAAATGTCAATTTTCGGTTTTTCTGCTTTAGGTGTGATAACGATTGATGTCCTAGATGAAGTCGCTGTTGATTTAAGCCCATTCATTTCAAGTTCTGAATCCTCCTATTCATCAGGTTTGGCAGGCTTCTTGTCATAGTCAATCTTAAATCTTAAAAAGTACTCCTAATTTGAATATTTTTTATCAAATGAAACTGTTTTTGTCTCTAAGGCCAGAGACAGGTGTGTGAGAACATAACCCTGGCCATGGATTACCAATTATTTTGGCAAGCAAATGGCCTCACAAATATAATACTGAGACGTACTGTTGGAACGATCGTGCTGAACAGTAGTGGTAAGGGCCTGAAAAACGTATGTTTCAGACTACTTTGAACTACGTCTGCCACTGCTACTGTCTTACTTTTTCTCTCCTGTCTTCTGTCCAGTGGTGGTGACTGCAAGGTATTCTTCTGTCTTTCTGAGCGGGAATTTTACTGACCAACAGAAGAAGTCGGGAAACCCAGGTTCGTCTTTTGAAAAAAGGAAAATCCTGGCACATGCTGTTAGTCCCAAGTTTGCCTTCTGGGATGAATACATCTTCCTGGTATCTTGCCCTCAGGGTACCTGGTCGGAGCTCCGGTGCTGGCCGGGTTTGGGGATACTTTGGACAACAATACATTCATAGAGAGGAGCTCAATAAATATTTGGCAACCAGGTAATATTTTGTGTGCCCATTCATCATCCGTTATTTAACAAAATACACTTTGTATGTTAACCGCAACCTGTTGGACAAGTTGATCATTAACAATATGTGAAAGGTATGATTATAGAGACACGTACCAGCATCTTAACTAGGATACCATTTGAGTAATTGCATTTGAGATTATAAAGCCTAGTAATAAATCTGTATTTGTGTTTGTGAGTTAGCAGGATTGACTGGTTTGACTTGCTGCATTGTTCATAATGTGCACTGCTCCCATGCTACTTCTTGTCCAGTCGAAATCCTCCATCACTAACTCCCTGCCTCTCAGTTGGTGACGGTGTCTGTTCTACGGCTGAGATGACACCAGTTATGTTTGGAGTGAACGCCACAGCAGGATGCCTTCTGGCGGTCAGCCGGTATAATTTGACACAGTGTGATGTTCTGAGGTAAGTTTAGTGTTCTGAGGTAAGAAACTGATGTGATTTAGTATATTATGTGTACAGCGTATGTTTGTATCTGCTGGGTCATGTCGTTTTGTATGTACAATAATGTTTTTGATTGCACTTCAACAGTTTTCTCTTCCACATTTCTATTCCAAAAATCAGAAGTTCCTACACACATTTTTTTTACATACATTTATTTGACTTGTCTGCAACTTTTGATCCTTATATTACTTCTGTCTAGGGAGATGGTTGCCTCTCTCCAAGCCTCCCTAGTGACGGCGACACATGTGGCGAAAAACGGTGATCCCGATTTCCAAAGGATGGCAGACTGGCTAAAGATAAGCTGTGAGTAGACCCCTTGCTCTTCAGGGATCTCAGGTGAACAGCAGTTCGAAGATACAGACCAAAACAATGTAATCACTTTAAATGTCCCACCGGTTTCCAGACGCACTGGTGAACGTGAGCAGCGCTGATGGCGATGGGTGGTGCTCCGGTGTCCAGTGGCACCAACACGTGCACGTGAGGAGCGCTGTCACAGGCGAGGTGGGCGGCGTGCCTCAGAGGGAGATACAGGCCCTAACCATCAGGTACAAAGTCCTTATTCATCTCACTGGAAGATTAAGATTTATCTGTAAGTCACTATCGCAACCAATGTTGCAAAGGAAGCCATTGCTCAAGAAGGACCAAAATAGGTGAATGACGTTTTAGCTCAAATATGTAGCCAAATAAATAACAATTATTATTAATTTCTATCCTTGTTTATTTTTCAGTTACAAAATGTCCAGTTGGAGGTTGGAGTGTGGAGGAGGAAACCCTTCTCCCTGTTTGGATCCAATGGAGACACAACTGTTTCCTGTCTCCTCCTCGGTCACCTTTACAGACGTCCCTGTTAACTCAGGGCCCCCCAAAACCAGGTGCTCCATCAGTGCACATCAGGCATGTGTGAAAAACCTAAACCAACATCAACCTGACCGGCTGTGTCCATCCCCAGGTTCCAGGTCAACTTCACTGAGTATGACTGTGACAGGAATGATGTATGCTGGCCAGAACTTGCATTTCCTTTGACCAGATATTACACAGGTAATTATTATTTATTCAATTACACTTTTTACTGAAAGTAAATTCTGAAAGTAAGGGTGTCTGTGTGTGCTAGCTGAGCCCTCAGCCCAAGCCTATATATAGGTAAATGTATAGGAAAAACTATAACTGTTCTTTGTTTTTTCTGTCTTCAGGTGAGCCGTATTCACAGTCATTGGCAAAAGGCCTGATCTTGGTATTCTTCTTCATCGTTGCCTCAGTTCTTGGAACTCCATGGAAACAGATCAGACAGGCGTGGAATACCTCCTCTTTGTAAATGCATGAAACAAGTTATCCTGTCTAATAAAGAAATGGAATATGGCTGTTGATTACACATTCACGACTTAAAGTCCCACCGATCCATAATTAACATGAATTATTAAAAAAAATGTCAATATTTTGTAACTATCTACATTTGAGTTACTTTTCAATGTATCGTTTTATTTGTCTACACTTCATAATCGTTCATGATAATGTAACGAATGACCCGTTGGACTACAGCATTAAAGTGTCATCTGCGCAGACTCAAACGGGCGGATCTTATTGGCCAATCACTTCCCTGTCACCGAGCATTCTTCCGGTCCCAGTGACGTGGATAGTTGTCTCAACAAACGAGCGATGTGCCTTTTTAAAGGAAATATAACTTTACCTTTTGGACAATGAAACCCAGCTGCTGAGGTTATACTCGACTCGGTGTCTACTGATTAACCTTTGACATTCTGGGTGCACTGAGCCAGATAATCCAGCAGCTAGCACCAGCAGTAACTTCAGAAGCACTAAGTTAGTTTGTTCTTCTGAACGGTCAGCTGTTGACCTGCAGTACCTCGTTAGTCTCGGACCGGAGGAAACAGAGAAATAGGATGAACGAGGTGCACGAAGAAAGTTTTCTTGGTCACTTGGGCTAATGGAAAGCAGTCAGCTAGCTCGAATGCTAACACTAGCGTGATCGTCTTCGTGTGAAAGGAAAGAAAAGGTTAAGAAGCTGTGAAAATGGGCTCCTTGTTCCGGAGCGAGGAGATGTGTCTGGCCCAGCTCTTCCTCCAGGCCGGCTCGGCCTACGACTGCATCAGCGAGCTGGGAGAGACCGGACTGGTGGAGTTCAGGGACGTGAGTGGTCTTCTCAACCCTGATTGACAGCTGAACACTAAATCTTATGCTTCACAGTTTGAAAGCATTTTGTTGAGTCACGCCTTCATGTTAATCCAACTGTACCTGCGACTTTTAAAATGAATGCTGAATGTTTCTGTGGTTTTAGCTCAACCCCAGTGTCAACTGCTTCCAGAGGAAATTCGTCAATGAGATCAAAAGATGTGAAGAAATGGAAAGGATTCTTGGTAAGAAACACACTGACTTCATAGAACCATCTCTGCTCAATGTAGTCAAATTAATTGTACCCTCTTATATTCTACTGTCCAGCTGTTCTTGTACTGTTCTCTTATTCTGCTCTCAGGGTTCCTCCTGAGGGAGATCAAGAAGGCGGACCTCCCGCTGCCTGACCGAGACGTGAACCCCGTGGCACCGCTGCCTAAGCATGTCATGGCCACCATGGTCAGCCGCCGGCCTCAACATCCCCTCTTTGTTGTTAGGGTTTTGATGTGTAATGAGTTATGTCTTTTTGTTAGGGGTGCTCATGTTATAACTCAAATGTACCACAATAATAATGTTTATATAATGGCTGATATTACTGTTATTACATTGTTATGTGATTCAAACTAGGGTCATTCTGTATCTCAGTTTGTTTTATTAATCATATTATTCCCATTCGTTTCATTATATTACATATTTTGGTTCCTGTTCTGTATTTTCAACACATAGACTTCCTGATTCCACTCTGTGATTGTCTCTCTGTGTGTTTGTGTTTTATGTGTGTCTCAGGAGCAGCTGCAGAGGCTAGAGGCAGAGCTCAGTGAGGTCACCAGGAACAAAGAGAAGCTGCAGAAAAACCTGCGAGAGCTCACCGAGTACACGCACATGCTGCACGTCACCAAGAACTTTGCGCAGAGAGGCAGTGAGGTTAGTAGCACCAAGTCGTCTTGAATCTCTCCGGAACAAACCAGGAAACAAGGCGCCACTCTGCCCCTCTCAGTTTTTGAATGGCCGTCTTGGCCTTCTCTTACTTCTTCTGAGTGGTCCACCCCTTGTGTGTGTTCCAGCAGGACCCCCCCCAGGCCCAGTACGAGGAGTTCCCCTTCCTGGAGAAGGATGCTGCTCTGGACTACACCAGCATGCAGAGGATGGGGGCCAAACTGGGGTGAGGGAAGATTTAGAAGAGGGACACTAACTGGTCCTGCTGTCGCTGGTGCGTGGTTACACTGTGAAGATCCTTTCCAATGAGACAATATAGTTCTGTTAAAGCTGTGTAGGATTTAGGTATGGCTGCAGACTGCAACGACTTGAATGCCCCCCCTGCTCACAGCTCTTGCCGGCTTGTAAAGGTGCCAGTAGGTATTCCAAAATGATGTCATTGTCAATGACCTCATTAGAATCATGGTGTTGCTTACTGCCACCCTCCATGTAAGAAGACTCCCTATGTAGATGTAAGGGCTTGTTGTAAAAATGCTTATTATTTCATGGGATTATACACACTAACCATTAAAGCATACTTATGAATATTATATTACATTTCTGCAAACTCTGTTTTGCTAAATGACACTGAATTCTACACTCTCTTTTAAAGTTATTAATAACCCAAACTTTATTTTTTGATTATTTGAGATAAACAATCCAACAATAACATACATTTTTATGAAGGATTCCACCCATTTGTCATTATTAATGAATTAATTCATTTTTTTAAATAGCTATTTATTTTTCTGCATATTTTAGATTTATTTCGGGACTGATTCAGAGGCCGAAGATTGAGGCTTTTGAGCGGATGATGTGGAGAGTCTGTAAGGGATACACCATCCTCAGCTACTCGGAGATCGACGAGTATCTGGAAGACCCAGACACGGTAACTCTCTAACTCGTTCACCCACCCAATCACTCATGCACTCTCACTCTGTGTTGTTGTCTACTGTAACACATTAACAGTGTTTCATGTGATGACCAGACACAGGGTTTCACTGTAACATGTCATGTTTCATATGATGACCAGACACAGGGTTTCACTGTAATATGTCATGTTTCATGGGATGACACACACCGTAGCGTTATACTGAGAAGCTGAACCCTCTCTAGGATATCATCGTCATAATCACCGGCTGTCAATTCAATTCAATTTTATTTGTATAGCCCTTAATCGTTATTACATCCTCAAAGGGCTTAACAGGCCAAGTATTTATGTCTGTTTTAGACACTCACGTGTGGTGACCATAAATCAGGGTCAGAATGACGTTTAATACTTTACTGTAAAGTTTAGTAACGATAGAGGGAAATAGCTTTTGATAGACATTCTGCCCCCCCATATATCGTCATATCGCACAGCCCTAAACTAAGGTTATTGTAGAATGAATAAAATAATTCTGAATGCATGTGTTTTTGTATCTTTATGGAGTAACCCAATATTTCTGACTGAACTCTGTGGGACAAACACTTCTCATGTTTGCTCAAGGACTCTGTAGGCAAATATCTTCCTACTTGAGCATTTATTTACATTCAACTCACTTACATTTGCTTAGCGTGGTCATAAATGATGCATCTCGGTACTGACTATCCCCCTCCTGCTGTGGTTCATCTCCAGGGCGAGCCAACCAAGAGTGTGGTGTTCCTGATATCCTACTGGGGAGAGCTCATTGGGCAGAAGGTCAAGAAGATATGTGACTGGTAATGGTTTGGTGGTACTCTACTTTATGAACATGTGAATCTCCTGTGGTTCTCTCTTTCCTTTCTGAACACGTGTGTGCTTCTCTCTCCTTTATGAACGTGTGTGTGTGTGTGTGTGTGTGTGTGTGTGTGTGTGTCTCTCCTTTATAAACGTGTGTGTGTGTCTCTCTCTCCTTTATGAACATGGGTGTGTGTCTCTCTCTCCTTTATGAACATGGGTGTGTTTCTCTCTCCTTTATGAACGTGTGTGTGTGTGTGTGTGTGTTTCTGTGTGTGTGTATGTACATGAACATGTGTGTGTGTCTCTTCTTTATGAACCTGTGTGTGTGTGTGTCTCTCTCTCCTTTATGAACAAGTGTCTCTCTCGTATGAACATTTGTGGCTCTTGTGTGTCTTTCTCTCTGTTCTTTATGAACATGTGTGTCTCCTTCACCAGCTACCACTGCCACCTGTACCCGTACCCCAGCAGCAGGGAGGAGCGGACAGACGTGGTGGAGGGGCTGGGGACCCGCATCCAGGACCTGAACACGGTACAGCCTCTGATTGCTATGGCACCTGCTTGGTAACCAGGAGATGCACCCCATGTCAGCTAAACTGTTGCACCCTTTAACCAGCCAAGGATTTCTTTCATGAGGCCTTTTGGTTGTGGCTCAAATCCAGGCGTGTCTATATGCCATGTGATCAGCCGAGGAAAATATTCAATATTTAAAACACTGCTAGTTAGTTTTTATTTTATTTAAGTAAAGAAAATAAATCTAAATAAGTTTCAACAGTCCGACATATTGTTTAGTAGATTGAACTGTTGGTTTGTGGTCAATGCTTAACAGGGTGGAAGGCCCCTTCTCCTAGTTTCACCCTTTTCCTGGTAGTAGTTTTTCTCAATCCTGTTTATCGGAGAATCAGTTTCATTCATCATGAGAAGCACATGATCCACACATGATCCACACGAGACCACGGCTGGAAGCTAGTTCAGAATTTCCTCCGTCATTCTCCTCAGTTCTTTTTTTTTTTCTCTTTCTTTCTTTAATGAGGGTCTGTCCTTATAGTTTTCGTTACAATATAATGATCTTACCATGTGTTTTATTAGACACATTTTCATGGAATAACCCAAATAGATTCTGCATAAAAATTCTTGATTTTGTTGCTTATGCAGGAATATAGTGATATTCAGAACAAACGTCTGTATGAACATTTGGTCCACAGGTATATAACGTGTAGTGTGCTGTGGTCCCAGGTCCTGCTGAGGACGGACGACTACCTGCGGCAGGTGCTGAAGAAAGCGTCTGAGTCGGTCTACACGTGGTTCATCCAGGTGAAGAAGATGAAGGCCATCTACTACGTCCTCAACCTGTGCAGCCTGGACGTCACCAACAAGTGTCTGATCTCGGAGGTGTGGTGTCCCGTGGGTGACCTGGGCGCCGTGCGCCAGGCACTGGAGGAGGGCTCGGTACGTCTGGAGCATGGGTCTCAGTCTGGGGGTATTGGTCTCAGTATGAGTCCCATCCTCAAGGCTGTCCTGGGAACCCCAGACACTGGTGTTACTGGACGTATGAGGGGTTGATGAAACAAACGTAAACACGTTGGCCCTCGATGGGCCTCAGATATCTTCTACATATCTACCATCTATCTTGTGTTTTATCTATTGTTTTAATAATTTACTTAATTTTCCCTCTCTTGAAATGGTGAGGTGTCCCAGAGTCACTTCCTGTGGAGCTTCTTCTCTCGTCTAGTTAGGTCTTACTTGTATCGGGCCTATCCTGCTCTGTTATAAGGCTTCTTGTTTGGTGAATATTTGTAAATGCGATCTCCTTGAATGAAGAGTCTCTATTCAGGACATATTTTTGCTCAATTGGGACCGCTGGTCGTTCATTTGTCGGGCTGCTGAGAAGAGGTTGGGTAAATCAGTAACCGGTTCAAAACCGTTGCTGCAGTGCTGGTGCTCTTTAACTCATTTATTAAGCAATGTGCTCGCGGCCCGCGGTCTCACTGTGAGTCTGTCTCTTCAGCGGGGCTGGTCTCACTGTGAGCTGGTCTCACTGTGAGCCTGCCTCTCCAGCAGGACTTGTCTCACTGTGAGCTGGTCTCACTGTGAGCTGGTTTCAATGTGGGCTGGTCTCAATGTGGGCTGGTCTCACTGTGAGCTTGTCTCAATGTGCCTCACTGTGAGCACGTCTCTCCAAGGGGCTGGTCTCACTGTTAGCACGTCTCTCCAAGGGGCTGAGGGGGGGGGGGTGAAATCTGTCCGCCTGGCAGTATGCAGTAATAGATGTTTGTAGACATATCCACTTACTTTAGCACGGCTAGTGTTGCCTGTTTAAGCTCATTCTATAGTTGGTCATATTTCTCATTGCAGAGGAAAAGCGGAGCGACGTTGCCTTCCTTTGTAAACCGTATACCGAGCAACGACACGCCGCCCACGCTCATCAAGACCAACAAGTTCACCTCTGGCTTCCAGAACATCGTGGACGCGTATGGAGTGGGCACGTACAGAGAGGTGAACCCAGGTAGGAGGTCCTGTGGGGGTAATATGTGGATGAGAAAGAATTGCATACACGTGTCCGAGGTAGCAAGTGGAAGTTAGAAACAGTGAAGGGGTGTTTTTAAAAGTTGTTATTTTATTATTGAATTATTGCACCCCTCAGCTTTCCTTCTCATGGTTGACTCTATCTTTGGGAAGCTTTAGTTATTGATGTCTCTCTCTGGATTCTGTGAGGGAGACACTTTTAGACTGTGGGTTATGGTCATCCAGGCTGCACCACTGGGCCTAGTGGTCACCCAGGCTGCACTAGTGGTGGTGGATCCTGGTCATGAGTGGTGAGTGTGATGTTCTTGGTACCTCAGCTCCCTTCACCATCATCACCTTCCCCTTCCTGTTCGCGGTGATGTTCGGCGACCTGGGCCACGGGCTGATCATGGCCGTGTTCGCCTCCTGGATGGTCCTGTACGAGAACAACCGCAAGCTGAAGAACACCAGGAACGAGGTGATGTCCTCACAGGCCCTTCTCTCTAATGCCTTTTAATACCATCATTGATTATAATGTATTATTATTAAATCAGGCAGTAGGGCATAGTTATCCCTAATAGCTATAGCTTATATCGCTTGGTTGCCTAAAAAAATACTAGACACAACAAGCTTTGCACCAGAATCCATCGGTGGTTTCCAAGCCCTGGTCTCTAGCTCTGTGTGGTGAGCTGAACATCGGTGTGATGTTAACCCTCACCGGCACACTGTTAAGATGCTCCCCCGATAGAGCTTCACACACTCCTAAAGTACAAACCCTTCCCTTTTTAAATAAAGTTCTAAGCAGTTATACAGTGCATACAATCAGTCAAACCTTGAATGTGTCCTTCCTTCCTGTTTGGACCTTCAGAGGAGTTTTGTCCACGGCGCTGACTGCTGCGTCTGAGTGTGCTTGTAGAGATGATACTTGAAAGGCTCATTATTATAGTTTGGTATTCTCTGTATTAAAGGTCACACACAATGTTTTAACACTCTCGCAACCCTGGAACTCAAAGCATTTTCTGTAGCCCCAAAATATGTATTGAATTAAATCAGACGATTAGTCAACTCACCTTGAAATTATGACTTTGAGTTGACTGAGGAAGTCTATAGTCGAGGGGAGGACCCTACGGCTCCCAAAAGGATGTTTTGATGACCATCTGTTGATCATTAATTGATTTGATTTGACAATTGTTTTTTATTGATTTGATCTTTTTTGTTTAGTATTTTTTTTTAGTTCATGGCAAGGCTTTAAGTGTGTATATGTGTATGTGTGTGTAGATCTGGAACACCTTCTTTGAGGGCCGCTACATCATCCTGCTGATGGGCGTGTTCTCCATCTACACCGGCCTCATCTACAACGACTGCTTCTCCAAGTCCCTCAACCTGTTCGGATCGGGCTGGAGCGTCAACGCCATGTTCAAGGCTGGCGTGTGGAAGTGAGGACACGCCCATCGCCTAATTACCAGGGGGCGGTGTTTCACCAAATAAATAGTGTGGGAAAAACAGACGTTCATACATAGGTCTGAAAGTGTGTCCATTGGCCTTTCTTTGTGTGTTTTTCGTCAATGACAGGGATGGTGATATTTCCGCCAATCGTTTCCTGATCCTTGACCCCAACATCACAGGGGTTTTCAAAGGCCCCTACCCACTGGGAATCGATCCAGTGAGTTGAAGGGTTTTCATGCTAGTGCCGTATCAGTGCCCGATGCTGAATGTGGAGCTGTCACCTCTCTAGGCCCCCCCCCAGATCTATGGGGATGGAATGATGAGGAGAACCAGTGAATATTCACTTAAAGCTGCTTGCTTGATTCAAGACACTGGATTTTACTGGATTTTGCTGGTTTACAAAAATGATGTAATTTAGCCGAAGATGCCATGTGTAGGATTGAGCCCCTCCCCAGTTAGTTACTTTTCTTTGGTGAAACCACTTGAGCCTGTCCCTCTAGGCAACCCTACAGAACAATGCAAACTCCCTCTTGGATTTCAGTGTTAATTACTTATCTTTATTCCAAGTGCATTATCAAGAACAATTCAAGAAAATACCCCAATAAGCTCCCTTCTGACAGAGAAAGTGACCTGATAAAACATTCGTAACGTTAAACATAATAACCCATAATAACCCGTTAACCACGCAGATCTGGAACCTGGCAAACAACCGGCTGACATTCCTGAACTCCTACAAGATGAAGATGTCCGTGATTCTGGGAATCGTCCACATGAGCTTTGGAGTGGTCCTCAGCGTCTACAACCACCTGTAAGGCCGGGTTCCTCCGTCATTGTGGTTCCTTCATTGTCACCAAGAGGGTTCTAAATGGTGTAGAATGGGCTATTTGAATGTCTGTTGGCTCATGGTTTGATGGTCCTTGGTGCATGTAGGCGGAGGAGGATAACAGCCTGTCAGTAGTGTTCTGGTAGTGGTTGAGCCTGCATTGTATGAGTGTCCCCCTCTTATCTTCCACTATGTCCACCTGCGTCTCCCCAGCCACTTCAGGAAGAAGTCCAACTTGTACCTTGTCTTCCTGCCGGAGCTGCTCTTCATGTGGTGTCTGTTCGGCTACCTGGTCTTCATGGTGGTCTACAAGTGGCTGGCCTTCTCTGCCTCAGAGTCCAGAGCGGCTCCCAGCATCCTCATCCACTTCATCAACATGTTCCTGATGCAGGGCAGCGCCATCCAGCAGCTCTACCCAGGACAGGTACAAGGTCACATGGTCGCCATGGACACAAGCATCCATCACCATCACCATCTCCAACCATCACACATCATCCATCACCAATCTCCACCCCTCTCCACCCATCTTAAGCGTTAGTTTACTCTCACATCTTGCATCGGTGGCACTTCAGCGCCAGGAGAAGAACAGGAGTAGAGTTCAGAGCAGTGCGTTCTTCTGGCTGGAGGAGACTAAAATCAAAACACCTCTTTTTCCATATTTCGGTACTATTTTAATAACCATGACAAAATGGCGAGGATCAATGTGTACCAAATCATAGTAGTCGTTATTATTATTTTTTTTACTGAACCCAAAACAAGATTTGGGTTCACCGACAGTTTCATTCATCTGTGTGTATATTCATCGGTGGCAAATTTCCTTTTTCGCTCTTTCTTTCAAAAAAAAAAAAAAAAAGAAGTTGTACTATACTTCAAGTGTATCCCATCTAAAGTGCAGATTGATGCTTGATGAGGGTCATGTTTTGCGTCCCCCAGGCTGGGCTGCAGGGGTTTCTGCTGGTCGTCGCGCTGCTCTCTGTGCCCGTCCTGCTGCTGGGGAAACCACTCTACCTTTACTGGCTCCACAACGGAGGCCAGCGCCTGGGGATGTATCGGGTGAGAGGCCCAACCCTAACCCTGTCCCATGGTGCTCAATATGGAAATGCACTGAACCTGATTTTACCACACCCACGGGACTAATGAATCCAATCTCTCTCATCTCTGCTGTCTCTCTCTCCCTCTCTGGTGTCTCTCTCCCGCTTTCTGGTCTCTCTCCCGCTTCTGGTCTCTCTCTTGCTCTCTCTCCCTCTCTGGTGTCTCTCTTACACTTTCTGGTCTCTCTCTCTCTGGTGTCTCTCCCCCTCACTGGGGTCTCTCGGGTGTCTCTCTCTCCCCCTCTCTCTTTCTCAGGGCTATGAGCGTGTGCGGCGTGGCAGTGAGGAGGAGCTCTCTCTGATGCACGCTCACGACATGGAGGAAGGCAGCAGTCACAGCGACCTCTCCACCAGCCGGGAGCACCAGAAGGAGCAGGTCAGAACTCAGTAGACAATGTCAAAAGGCTTATACGCAGAAAGTAAAAATATGAAGGTGCCCAACCAACCCTGCAGCGGACGGGAGAATGTGATTAGGTGCCCGCTGTGGGGTCGTTGGCTTAGTGTGCAAGCAGCTTAAGACCTGAGGGCTCTTCAAAAGACTTGGATTGAATTTGCATGGGTCTTATTTTGTGTGGCTCTTGAGTAACTGGCCTGATTGTGTTTGTTTGCGGTCACAGATTAACTTTGGAGATGAGTTCCTGCACCAGGGCATCCACACTATAGAGTACTGCCTGGGCTGCGTCTCCAACACGGCCTCCTACCTGAGGCTGTGGGCGCTGAGCCTCGCCCACGCACGTACGTCTGTACACAGGGAGCATCTTGTCTTAAAATGTTGTGTGTGTGTGTGTGTGCGGAGCCCAGGGTAATTGGTGACATCGTCTACTTTGAGATATAATCAGCCATGTTTTTGGTTCCTTTGAGTGCCATCGAGGGACGGAGTTGTAGGCAGCGGGATCATTCTGAACTCTCCACTCTTTAATAAGTCTCGAGGGTAGGTGTAGGAGGGGGTGTTTGTTAGTGAATGGAACCACAGAGCCAGGGACGTATATAACAACTCACCAACCTCCCTAAACTGTGAACCTGCGGACCTTGTGAGCGGGGCGGAGTTGTATGAAAAATCATGGCTTATTTACTACCAAGTCATAAACTGTCAACATTTAACCTGGGGTCTCCGCAAACTGATCTTCTCTGAACGAGGGAGAGCTTAGTGGGGTTGGAAAGTGATTTATACAAGCAGTAAACGCTCCAGGCCCAGCCCTCTCTGGTGTCCTAGCATCTCATACATGTGTTTGGTCCGCTGTCACAGAGCTGTCCGAGGTCCTCTGGCGTATGGTGATGCACTTGGGCCTGCGTGTGGACACCAGCCTGGGGGTCCTGTTCCTGGTGCCGGTCTTTGGCCTGTTTGCTGTACTCACCGTCTCCATCCTACTGGTGATGGAGGGTCTCTCTGCCTTCCTCCATGCCCTCCGTCTGCACTGGTAAGAGAAGTCTAATGAACACTGCTGGTGGCGTGCTCAGCTAGCAGCTGCATGTACTCAAAATACGTTAAGCCCATATTATTAGTACAGCCATTAATCCAATTTAGTCCCACACATTTAATGCACCCTATCCCAAGCTTGTCTGGTAGGGTTATTGTGGTTAGTTGGTGAGATTAATGTACATCACTGGGTATAATAATTATTCTATAATACATACTAGATAACATAAATATGTACATAATAATATTTGTTATTTTGGTCCAAATGCAATTACTTCAAATAAGCAATAGTTTATTCTGCTATAGATAACATTAGTCTTACAGTAAACCTGCACCTTGGCAATGACTGTTGGAGGAAATGTGAACTGCGGTCTGCAGCTACAGCGGATCATGTTTACAGCCTAGAAAGTCGCCAAAATGCTTGTAACTTGTTCTGAAATATAATTTCAGAATTTTAAGGACAGACTCATCTAAACGAGATTGAGGAAAAGTCATGAAAGCGAGATGCTGACTGTATGTTGAGCATACAGTTGTATCCAGCATACAACTGTATGTTGTTGTATACTGGATGTTTTTATATTTCAAAGTGGTGAAAAGGAGCTCCATCACGACAGGTCTACTGATCATTATCAAGGAAGAGACGGTGGGAAGGAACGAGAGCGACAAGCTCTGTGTCCCTTCTTAGGGTCTCTTCCTTGACCCTTCCAGGGATGATTAGGGATGCAATGGGGGCCATAATAAACATGCATAATAGCATAACAAACATAACATAACAAGCAAAAATCTCTATCCACAGGGTGGAGTTTCAGAATAAATTTTACAGCGGGACCGGAATCAAGTTTTCTCCATTCTCCTTCTCACTCCTGGCCTCCAGCTTCGACCATGATGGTTTCCACTAAGGGCAGGGGAGGGAGAAGCCATTATGGCTGGTTTCCTCTAAGAGCAGCGGAGGGAGAAGCAATTTTGTGCCAGCAAGGTTGAGCTTAAGACCCTCTAAGGAGCGTCGGACAGAGTGAATTGTTTTGTTAACATTTTTTCCCGTTTAACAAATGTATTGTCTGAACTCCTTAGAAGTCTAAATGCATTGGGAAGATTATTTACAAAATGATGCCCTTCCCTGTGGTAATGTATTTAATAGTCATTCTGGGATGGAGAATAGTCTGTTGTAGGTCACAGGTTCAGATATTTGATGCACTGACTGCCTTATAGAAGTTCCACCAAATGACCGCCATTTTCCCTTTGTATTGTCCAAAGGATTTATCACGCTATTGAAGAGTGTTGACATACAAATGTGATATAGACTTTGTAGACATTTTTTAAACATGATATATATATTTTTAAGCAGTGCATCAACGAATGTGTTTTGCTCCCTGATTCCCGAGATGTTATTTAAGTCTTCACATTGTTGCCTATGCCTCCATCAATACAGTTGAGCTTTGGTTCGGGGGAGGTGACAGTCAGTCAGTCATTGTGTAATAAAGTAATTATTTATGGATGTCCCCTATCAATGGGTTACAAATTGTGTTTGAGGTTTCGTATGCCTTCATTTGGAAGGTAAGGGTCAATGCTATCTTAATAACAGAATGACACAGTAGTTTCATGATTGTGAAACAATTCTTATAGTTACAGCTGATTTTTGTTAATTTCTTGTTTGTTGTGACATGAAGAATTGTCCCAAGGGAAGGTTCTTTGTGTTTTGATCACCTTACTACGTTAAATGATGGGCTATGTGAACATTATACAATTAGATTAATTTAAATTAAATCTTATTTTCAAGGGACATATGGTTTAAAACTGGTAACACTGTGACATCTTTTTCTTTGATTTATTCAATATTTGCCTGATAGTTTTTTCTTATTATTGGTAAAGGCCCATGATTAAAGAGATTAAGTTAAATTGATCTGAAATGCCCTCTCTGAATGTATGCATGTATGTACAAATGTCTTTATTTGTAGCCATACATTCCCTGGTTTCCTTTGATCTTATTCTTTGATTTTATTTGGCTGACAAATACATGTATTTTATTATACCTATACAAACTCTTTCCTGTCGTGATTAGTGACTAGCCCACTCTAGGGTAGAACTATAAAGTGGTATTAGTACAATTTATAAAGGAACATCTAAATGTAATAAACTCGAAATCCTGAGCGTCCTCATCCAGCGGTAGACCGGGAAAACGCCCGAGTCATGACCCTCTCTCAGCCTTAGAGTTAAGGAAGTTGACGCATGTTGTCATAGCAACAGCTTGGTCGCCGCCGAAATTGTCAGTTTGTAACCTGTCTATCCTAACCCGTCTATGGAAGGTAGCGTTGCAGTTTACATTTGAAAGAGCAAGAGTACGTTTATTGACCACCGATTAAGAAAATTGGTCAAACAGCGAAATGCAAGGTTTAATTTACAACTGGAACTAGAGAAACATGGTTCATTACGATGTGAGGGTCGAGTGGATCCGGGACCGGGTCTTCTCCTACTTCCAGTTACCAAGTCCCGACTGCTTTGAAGACTTGCTGAGTCGAGGGGATGGAGAAGATGAGCAGAGAATAATCACCTTTCTGAACAGCGTTACCGAGGAGGAATCGGCCTCAGCACTATTCTTCGTCAGAGCGGTCCGGGAGGAGGAGGTCCATGTAGCGGTCCCCGTCCCGGCCGGTAGGTGGCAGTCCTGCCCTGGTACCATGACGGCTCACTGTACCCCTCTGACCTTTACCCCCTAATTAGCCTGGTTACTCTTATATTACACACTTTTATGTTTGACACATTTATTCATTCATTTTTTTTGTAATGATGCACATGAACATGGCTTACATTGTCCCTCCAACCACAGAACAATGAGTTTGAGTTTCCACTCTAGTAATGAACAGGGCACCACATTCAGAGCAAAACACAGCATTATTTGCTTGTCTCGGGTTGGATTTCAGCTTTTGGACCTGCTAAATATAAAATAATACTTGTCTTGCTTTCCCAATACCGATGGACATTGAATCAGTTCCTCACCACCTGTCTGTGCTTCAGTCCACAGCCAGAAGGACTCTGGGACTCCCACCAAGGAGGCAGATGAGTTGGATGAAGAAGATGGCCCTCCTTCCACTGTGAGCACATCCTCTCATCGCTTAGTTTTTGAGGAAATTGTAGTTCTTGAAGCCCTCACAATGTGGACTTTCTGTTATTTACACCTTTATTTTTTCCCCACGATGGAATAATAATCACATTTATCATTCGGATGTTATTCTGATCAGTGCTGAGATGGTGTGTGTGTGTGTTACTCCAGAGCTTTGAGCTCCAAGTGGTCTACCACCTGGAACTTAATGTTGCTGTGGACCTCGTTCCAGAGAGGTTCATGAGCTCCAGCCTGCTCTGCTTCCTCAGGAACACAAAGGGTGAGTGAAACCACAGAGTGGGTGATTATATATAAGGATAGACTATTTTAAATCTTATAGTATTGACCTGTGTAGTTTTGTCTGTATCCTGTGAATTGCAAAATAATTTTCCTTAAAACTTTTCTGGGTAAGATCAGGGAAGAGATGCCCTTATTTGTCAGAAATGGGGAGGCAGTCGCAATCACCTCAAAACTTATACTCCCACAAGACAGTTCACTCATTAAGTAAAAATTTACTAAATAATAGCTCTTAAATATTCCATACAGCTCCTTGAAGCTGTTCTGGATTTTATCTTTCAAACCTTAACTCTGTATTAATCAGGGCTGCCCAGTGGTTCTCCATAGACCACTGGGGCTGTGTGTGGAGGGGGGGTAGCATGTACACACTGTGTGTGACCCAGGGTCTATGTCCTGTTGCAGAGACCGTGGTTGAGCCAGTAGACATGAGTGAAGCCAACGAGATGATGCCCCGCATGATGGAGGTCACCATGCTGAGTGGACACCCTCTGCTCATGCTAAGGGACGTCCTCAACCATGTGCGTATACATGCACACTGCTTAGCTTCTACTACTAGTAGAAACTAGATGCTAATATTGGTAGTGCTTCTACTACTGCTACTGTCGCTGATACTACTAGTACCACTTCTACTACCACTGCCATTATTATTGCCAAATAAAACCCTTAATTATCTCTTTTGTAGTTAAAACACAGCTTCCCAAAAAGTGTAAAAACTAAATAGATGGACAAAGAACAGCTTGTCTCAACAACCGACATTTTAACTTCTTTTTTTTACCCCCTGCAGGTGTACCTGCCCCTGCTCTCTGTGAGCCAGCTGAACCGCCTCCCAGCGGAAGAGGCGGCCCCTCGGCCCCAGGAGGGCGACAGATCGCTGGAGACCCCGGGGATGTTGCTGATGCGAGACGAGTTGCTCAATAGCACTCACAAGTACCTGGGTCACATCAACAGCACCCTGCAGCAGCTGGACGGTGGGTCTGTGGTGGGGAGAACCACAGCTCTGACAGGGACAGACCCACCGCTAGCCTTAGTTCTCCCTTTTGGAACCAGGCATTAAGAACCGACTTATTTAGGACATTTTATTTAGGAGTGTGTGCTGAAATGGTTTAGAATACAAATCAAAGGCAAAGACAGCAGGAGATGTTAAAAGGCGGTTCTTAAAAGTCCGACCACGTTTGACTGACTTACTTACATATTTTACTTACATATTTTGAAATATGACGATTTGAATATAATATATGGACGTTCTGCATTGATCATCTAAAGAGAGAATAAGCCTGCACATTCCTGAGATGGACCTGGGAGAAGAGGTGGGTGTGTTGGTGTCCAGCCCAGAGGTGGTGGACAGGCTGGAGCAGTGTGTGATGAACTGGCACGCTCAGATCACCATCATCATCGAGGAGCAGCTGAAGAAGAGGCCCCAGGTGTGTGGAGCGGTATCCTGTCCTCCGTTCAGGCTCATGTCACAGCTATTCAGAAGACCTTTCCTGCTCTTTGTGTCCTCATGTGTCTGCGTGGCTCTGTGCCTTAAAGGCTCCCGGTCCAATAGCGGAGGTAGATTTTTGGCGGGAGCGTTCAGCGATTCTCAGCGCTTTGAGTGAGCAGCTCAACCTGCCCGAGGCCAAGAGAATCGTGGAGGTGTTGACTCAGGTGGACCCAGTGACCGTCCAGAACCTGGAGCTATCTGTGTGCGAGCTCAACAGCTACCATGTGGAGGCAAAACAGAACGTCCGCTTCCTCACAACACTGGAGAGATACTTCAAGGTTAGCCATATTCTACCAACTAGCCAACTACTACGGGTGATTTTATAGTTAAGTCCAAAAGATTATGTTTTTTACTTAATGATAATATTGTATTCATATTCCTGCAGTTGTTAACTGCTCCTGGTTGTGTTAGCGACCGTCATATTGTATGTTTGTGTTCTCTTGGTGTGGTTACTTTTTTTTTTGTGTGTTTACGACTGTGGTAGAACCTGGCCACAGGAGCAGACTTCAGCGTGATCCTGCACACCACCCCTCAGATGATGAACGGGCTGAGACTGGTCTGGATCATCTCCAGCCACTACAACAAGGATGAGCGCATGGTCCCTCTGATGGAGCGGATCGCCTGGGAACTGGCTGAGCGCATAAAGCGAGTTGTCAATGTCCGTGTGCTGTTTAGGTATTGTATTCTCCGTCTGATCCCAGCTGATCTGGGATCTGTACTTCGCCCGTACCCCATACCTAATAGTTTACCCCCCACATAATTTCTACTGGATTTCCTTTTTTCTATTTTTTGGACAGAGACAAAAGGCAATTGGCCATGGCCAAGGTGCAGGATGGGAAGAAGGTGTTGGACCAGTGGAAGGAGTGCTACTTCAAGACACGAGAGCAGATAGAGTCTTCAGGCGGGGACCCTCGCTGGGAGTTTGACCGGAAGAGACTCTTTGAGGAAACAGATTACATGGCCTCCATCTGTCAGGACGTCTACAATGTTCTGCAGGTCAGTGAGGAGCAGAGAGCAATGCCCATGCCTTTCAGTCATGCTTAATAATGTGGGAAATTAAATAGCCAACAAATGAACTCTAGAAAAGTAGATCTGCTCGACTCCCATATCCATCATGATCTGCCTCTTAAGATCCTGGAGGAGTTTTCTAACATCTTTGGACCAGAGCTCAAGGCTGTGACAGGGGATCCCAAACGTATCGACGATGTGCTGCGCCGGGTGGAACTCCTCGTTGTGCCCATAGAGGAAGTGAGCTTCGATCCATTCAGCATCCAAAAGAGGAGCCGCTGGAACATCATCATGCGAGACTTTGATACAAAGGTTCTGGTGAGTTCAATGGCTGACACTTGCCATTGAAGGTCTCTCGTAGAAGAGCTGCACAATGAGACTAAAATACTTCATACTGTCATGGTTAATTCATTGCTAGCACATATCTGCTTCCAGGATTTTGAAGAAGAAGTCATCAGCTTCATCGACCAGTCGTTCAAGAAGCTGCGTTCAGCCACAGCGGCGTTTGACATGCTGCTGAAGTTTAAACACGTCCGGTCTAGAGAAGCTCTCAACAAACAGATGATGAAGAAGTTCAATGACATCCTTGCTCAGTATTGTAAAGAGGTAGGCCAGTGAAATCAAACACTATTCTTATAAGAACAAAATAATGTCTCTATTCTAAGCACAAAATGATGTGTTCATAACATGACAGTTATCTACAAATCTATAAAAGACAACAAGATAACAAGCAAGGTAACAACAAGGGAAATGCTTGATGAATTCATCTGAAAGCTTTGTGTATGTCTGGGTGCTGGTGGGCTAGGTGGACATGATCAGTAGGAACTTTGATGTCCACAAAGAAAAGCCTCCATTGAAGAACCAGCCCCTGGTGGCAGGAGCGATATCCTGGGTGCGCCTGCTCTACCAGCGCATCAAGAACCCCATCCTGCGCTTCCAGGAGATGGAGGAGCTGCTGGGGAGTGATGAGGGAAAGAAGGTCAGAGCAGCTCCCAGAGAGCACCTGTTTCCTTTGGAGACCTCAACACTGCTGCATGATGGTAACGGTCTCCCATGTCTTGTTCTGTTTAGGCAAAGGCCAAATACCTGGAGGTCGGGAAGCGCATGAGGGACTATGAGCTGCAGAAGTACAAGCGCTGGCAAGTCGAGATGGAAAATATCCTGCCCCAGCTGATGAAGAGAAACATACTGGCCGTAGCTGGTTCTGCTGATGTTGGAGGTAGCCAGGTCAAGAGAGAGATGGTGGGTGGCGTTCTTCCCCACGAGCCACGGTGGATTCTTCAAACACGATATCATGTGTTCATTGTACCTTTTGAACTTTAGGATCCTTCAACACAGGAGCTGGATAGGAACGTGACGTATCATCTAAACTTTGCCCCCGAGATCAAGGAGTTCATCGCTGAGACGATGCACCTCGAGCAGCTCGGGTACTCTCTGCCTGAGCTGGCTCGCAATGTTGCTCTGCAGGCGGAGAAGTTCCTGCTATTGTACGATCATTTGAGGATTCATCACTTCTAGAACTGTAACACTAATTCATTCAAACAAATTGCAATTAAATTAATAATTCAAAATGTGACAAAGGAGGTCATCTCTGTGTGCAGATACGTGGACGGGCTGACAGACCTGCTGAGCCGCTACAACTCTCTGATGGACAGCCTGAGCAATGCTCAGTTCTTGCTGCTGCAGGACCACATCCGGGAGCTGAGGAGAGTGATGCACTTTGGGTCCAAGAAGCTAAACTGGAACTCCTTGGGTACAAATACTTGAACTACGACTATTTATCTAGTTTGTTCCCAACAGCACTCCTGCAGGACCCCACTTATTCTATGGATGGATTGAATTGCGGGCAGATATGAGATAAAACTGAGTAAAACCTTTTTTACTTTCAACTTAGTGCAGCCATTTGAGACTTGTTCTTCACGTTTAATTTTCTTAAGGAATTGTGGACTTCATCGCACGTGGAATCCAAGCGACCTCCAAGTTCGAGTCTCTCGTGGTTCCCATTCAGAGGAATGAAAGAGAAATCGAGGCCAAATTGCAGGCCATGGAGATGGCCAACCTCTTCAAGTTTCCATCACCAGATAAATGCAGCCAATTGCCAGGTGAAGATGTGTGAGAATGATTGAATGACCATTGAATTAACATGGTGTCGACTAGTAGAAGGTTCATAACTGCCATCTCTGGGTTTTTTTTCTTCCAGGGGTGAAGGAGTTCTGTGAGATCGTCGAACACGATAGAACCAAGGATCTGAATGTGTTGACCAGGAAGTACACTGCCATCGGCCCTATCCTCACCAAGGTGGAGAGTTTGATCATGCACACCAGCACTGGCAGATCGAAGCATATGGCAAAGTACTACAGCTTCTGGGAACACAAGGTGTTTGACTCCCTGGTTCAGATGGTGCAGAGGTAATTTAAATGAAGGACATGTGTTGTCCTAGCCTGGGGAGCACATGACGGGTCTAGACTTCTGTCAAATTTTCATCCCAGAAAGGCCTGAGCAGTTTCTTTGCCGTCTCCTTTAGGAACATGCAGCTCTTCAACAAAGCCCTGACGGGGAGCACCCCTCTCTTCCAGATTGAGACCATCCTATCTGCCCCAGATATTCTTCTGCAGCCCAAAAGTAACGAGGTCTACAAGTTGATAATGAACTGTGTCAGGAACTGCGTAGACAGCACCAAGGTGGGGCCTTCATCTTTAGCTCAGCCTCATTCAGATCACTGAAACAGTGATCGATCCCACTGATGAAGAATGACTCCAATGTGTTTCTTCTCAACTGTCCAGAGGTTTACACGCTGGATGCACGGCACCTGCATGGAGTGTCCTCCGCAGGGCGGGAGCAGCGAAGAGCAGCTGCTCCCCCTCACCTTCTACAGCGAGGTGTGCCAGGTGCCCCAGATCAGCGAGCTGGCCCTGATGGTGTCCCAGAACATCCAGCGGCTGCTGAGCACGCTGAGCCACTACCTCAGCAGCTGGAAGCGCTACTGCCCCCTGTGGAAGCTTGACAAGGAGATCGCCATGGAGAAATTTGCCTCCAAAAAGCCACCGTGCGTCTCCTACGACGACAAGCTCCAGTTCTACGCTAAGGTCCACCAGGACGTGCTGACGGAGCCGCTGGAGAGGACGGAGCACATGATCCAGCTGAACCTGGCTCCTCTGGTCCACACGGTGCAGGAGAGCGCCCAGGCCTGGATCAGCTCCCTGGGCCGGCTCCTGAACCAGTCCGCCAGGGAGGACCTCCTGAGCCTGAGGGAGGAGTTCACGGTACTGAACCTGGAGATCATAGACCTAGAGGAGAGGAATTATTTCACTGTACTGAACCTGGAGACCAGACTCAGGTTCAATCGACTGTATAGTGCTGTTGTCATTACCTGACAATTTTGTGGCTTACACAAGCTTATCGCTTTAACATTAATTTATATTTTAATCATAGCAAAAATTGGATGTCTTTAGTGTGTTTCGTTAAACTGAACATGTGTGCATTGTTTGGTTCCCCTGAGCAGCAACTCTCTGAGAACCTGAAGCAGAACCCCAACAGTCTGGAGGACCTGAAGTCCGTCCTGGGGACCATCTCCGACATCCGGGCCATGTCCCTCACAGTGGAGATGAGACTGGCTGACATCCAGGAGAAGTACAGGACCCTGGCCATGTACAAAGTGGAGGTCATCACTTCTCTACGTCCCTTGTCGGCTTGCTGATATCCACAGAGGCAGTGCATGCTTGAAGTCAACCTACTTCCTGTCTGTCCCCTAGGCTCCGAATGAGGACCTGGAGCTGGTGGGGAGCATCGGTCCCATGTGGGACGCACTCCTAACCGAGTCCAAACTAGTGGATCGAAGTCTGGGCAGCGTCAAGAAAACCTTCACAGAGGTGAGCTGCATTCAACTCAAAGCTCCCCATCTCAGAAATGCACCACAATAGCATTAGGGAAGCAGCTGTAACTCACAAACGTTGTTTTATAATATTTTATGCTAGGGTGGGCAGTTTGGAACCACCAGCAAGCTAGATTATGGCAGTATCAAACGAAAAACAGATCAAAAAAAAAAAAACCTTCAGGCCTCCCTCCAAAGCAACCTCCCCACAACCCGTTCCTAGCTGGCTAGCCTTAACAACAGGTGGGCCTTGTGGACAACACTAGGCCGATGAGCGTGTGAGCAGAGTGCATAGCCTGGCGGGGCCAGAAATTGTGTTTGTGCAGAATGCAGCATTTGATTTTTTTTTTTTTGTTCATCATTCATTTATTCATTACTATCAGGATGTAGAGGGAAATTCCACAATTATAAAAAAGAAAATGCTTCTTTACTAAATAGCCTACCTTAGCTTTAAGTAAGGAGTTCATTACTATTTCAATAGGGTCACATCATTTAGTATTCGGCTTAGATGCCAAATGGTCTGTCAATGTTTGTATGCCACCACAGTGTTTAAAGGGGATGTTCTGGAGCGCTTGTAGCTCCCCAAAAACATCCCAAATAAGGCTTCAACCTTTCTGTCAGATCACCAAGGACCAGATTGAGGGGTTCACGCAGGATCTGTCCATCTTCGCTGAGAGCTTTAACATGCATGGCCCTGGAGCTGTGGGGGACGACTTGGAGAAAGGTGCCGCAGTAACTTCTTTCTTAAACACTGTTACCTACCTACTTATTCCAATTAAAAAAGGTTATTCAATTATCTTTTGACCACATCATTGCCATCTCTTCCTGGTCGACTCCCTCCTGCCCTTCATATAGGCTTGGCTGTAATGGACAAATATGAAGCAGAACTGGCCAAGATGGAGGCTGGCCGGCAGCAGCTGGCCAATGCTGAGAAGCTGTTTGACTTGTCGTTCACCATGTATCCAGAGCTGCTGCAAGTACAGAAGGACATGAAGGGTCTGAAGCTGATCTATGACACCTACAGAGCTCAGAAGGTGTGCTTTTGTCTTCCAAATATTCAAAGGTGTATTTGGCATCCAAGCATTGGTTTTCCGAACTGAGAGCATATAGGACAATGCATACATTGCTTGAGACAGTGACTCACCCTAAAAAACAATGGTTTATTTATACAATTTAGTAAATAAATCAAGTCAGCACATAAAACATCCAAGACCAAAACCTAAAATAAGAAGTAATTTCTCTGATGAATCTCTGATGTTGTTTCTAATGTCCCAGACGGCCAAGCTGGAGTGGTCCCAGACGCTGTGGGTGAACCTGAACCTGCAGTTGCTGCAGGAGGGCATCGAGGGCTTCATCCGGACCATGAGGAAGCTGCCCAAAGAGGTGCGGGCGCTGCCGGTGGCCTTCTTCCTGGAGGGACGCATGAAGGAGTTCAAAGAGTCCCTGCCGCTCCTGCTGGACCTGAAGAACGAGGCGCTCAGAGAAAGGTCTGTTCAGGAGCTTCACCAGTTATTGAACCACCATTGAGCATGTGTATCGTATACTGTACATATATAATATATATTAGGACACATATATACGTACGTATCGTAGCATTTAGGTCCCATATGGTCTGTTCTTTACCACAGACACTGGAGAGAGCTCATGGAGAGAACCGGGACGAGCTTCGACATGAACCCTGAGACCTTCACCCTGGAGAACATGTTCTCCATAGAGCTGCACAAGTACGGCGGCGTCATCGGCGACATGGTCACCGCCGCGGTCAAAGAGCTCAGCATCGAGAAGGTGGGCCTTCCTTCTGCTGCTGAGAAGAACCTTCCTCTTCTAGACGAGTTGTCGTGTCTTATGTTCCTATGATATGCAACACAGGGAGTGAAGGAGGTGGTGGAGACCTGGGAGATGATGAAGTTCAGCGTGCAGCGCTACTTCAAAGGCACCCAGGAGCGCGGCTCCATCCTGGGCCCCGTGGAGGAGGTCCTGCAGTGCCTGGACGACAACTCCATGAACCTGCAGAGCATGGCGGGCAGCCGCTATGTGGGCCCCTTCCTGTCCACCGTCCAGCAGTGGGAGAAGCACCTGTCACTCATGGGCGAGGTCATCCAGGTGGGCCATTAACCGATCCTACCCACATGCAAGAACTCTCACTTGGATAAAAGGTCACTTTAGAAGCAGAAGTATGAAGTAGGTCATTTCGAAGTAGGTCATTCGAGTTATTTGTTGCCTTTAACAAAGCATTTTCTGGTATTTCTTGACTGTTCAGTTTTCAAAAATGAAAATAGTGACGATTTCTGACATGTGATTGACTGACCAACCATGACCATGGGGTTGACTCCGTTTGAAAACAGTTTTCTCATTTGATTGGCCTGTTGAGTGTTGTGGGCGTAGCTACAAAGTATTCTCTTGCATTTATTATTGTCTCCCTGAAAATATTTTCTGAGAGAGCCTATAAAATGTACTCTTAAAACCCTACTTAAATTAGGTTTATTTCCACAAAAAGGCTACTCAATTACAGTAAGGTCAGTGGTTTTAATGAGTTACTTTAAATCGGTTAGTGCTGCAAATTAAAATGGCGGCTTCATCCAGGTGTGGATGCTGGTGCAGAGGAAGTGGATGTACCTGGAGAGCATCTTCATTGGAGGGGACATTCGCTCACAGCTACCGGAGGAGGCCAAGAAGTTTGACCACATTGATAAGATGTTCAAGAAGGTAAATGTGTGGCTGTTGTAGAGACAGGGCTGCATGTCGGTGTGCTGTGTCACTCAGGTGGCTAGGTAAGGTAGGTTAGCTGCAACCTTATCAGTGCTAATAACATCAATATTTGTTTTACGCAAGTTGTTCACATCTAGTTTCTTCCACTCATAAAGAGATCTACAGAGTGAAACTATTCTTGGGAGAGAAGACGTCTAATTAAAGGTGCACTTCTGCCTGAGCAATGCTTGTGCATGTGTCATTTGTTTGTTTTTCCCTGGCGTAGATAATGATTGACACAGTGAAGGACCCAGGAATCAAGCGCTGCTGCCTGGTCCCCAACCGCCTGGCCGACCTGCAGGGCCTGAGTGATGGCCTGGAGCGCTGCCAGAAGAGCCTGAACGACTACCTGGACTCCAAGCGCAACGCCTTCCCCCGCTTCTTCTTCATCTCCGACGACGAGCTGCTGAGCATCCTGGGAAGCAGTGAACCTGCGTGCGTCCAGGAGCACATGATCAAGGTAGGAGGCACGAGGGCAGGACGCCTCGATGTGCGTGCGTGCATGCGTGAATGCGCGTTGATGCGTGCAGAGCTGCTGTGTTTTTAGTTTTAGTGGGTGACAACACGTTTGATATAACTGTGAAGATGTACGACAACATCGCGTCCCTGCGGTTTGACGTGGGCGCCGGGGGGGAGATGGCGGCCGGGGCCATGGTGTCTGCCGAGGGGGAGGTGATGGAGCTGAGGAAGCCGGTGGCAGCAGAAGGCAGGGTGGAGGAGTGGATGACCGGAGTCCTACTTGAGATGAGGAGGACCAATCACCTCATCACCAAGGAAGCCCTTTTCCACTACGGCGAAGACAGGAGCAGGTGGGTCTTGTTTTTTGCTCTTTTTACCCTAAGAGCATTAAGCCTCGGAGCTGTATTGTGATTGCTCCGAGCGTGGTTGACTTTCAAGATCTTCCACTTTTGCATGTAAAGAGAGAAGGCAGAGATATCTCTCTCTCTCTCTCTACAACCCACCCAATGGTACCTATCAGCTTTAGGTCAAGACCTCTCAGATCTTCGCAGCACATTGAGTCCCCTCTCTGCAGGCGGTGAGTCTGCCACCTCCCTGCAGGCTGAGGGCCACATTCACAACCTGGTGCCTCTCTGTCCAGGGTGGACTGGATGCTGCTGTATCAGGGCATGGTGGTCCTGGCTGCCAACCAAGTGTGGTGGACCTGGGAGGTGGAGGACGTCTTCAAGAGGGTAAAGAAGGGGGAGAAGTTGGCGCTGAAAAACTACGGCCAGAAGATGCACCAGCAGATTGACGAGCTGGTGACGCGCATCACCAGGCCCATGAAGAGCAACGACCGTCGCAAGATTAACACTGTGCTCATCATCGACGTCCACGCCAGAGACATCGTCGACAAGTTCATCAGGGACAGGTATCCTTCTCCCTCCTTGTTCCCTTATGGGCCTTTGAATCTCCTTTCCTTACCTCTCCTCATTTATTTTTCCTTCCATTCCATCTCCTCTCCTTTCCTCTCCTTTCCTCTCCTCTCCTCGCCTTTTCTCTCCTGTCCTTTCCTTTCATTGTAGGATGCATCACATCGGGGATCGATATCTTTCCAACCAATCGAAAGCCTTCCCTACAAGATAGCATATTTACAGTGACCCGTTAACTGTGCACTACATTTTGTACGTTATTGATTGTGCTCTGAATATTGTAGCTGGTCTATATTAAGTGGATTGTTATAACATTGCGTTTCTGACTCCTGGCTCCTTTCTCCACAGCATCATGGACGCCCGGGAGTTTGAGTGGGAGAGCCAGCTGAGGTTCTACTGGGACCGGCAGCTGGACGACCTGTCGGTGCGCCAGTGCAGTGCGGCCTTCCGCTACGGCTACGAGTACATGGGTCTGAACGGCCGGCTGGTCATCACCCCTCTGACCGACCGCATCTACCTCACCCTCACGCAGGTCTGGCATCAGTCTCACACGCAGTCCATCACTACCATCCACACGCATCTGGTACAGCAACATGCGATTGTGGTTGTGCGTGTGGTTGTGTGTGTGTGTGTGTGTGTGTGTGTGTGTGTTTGTGTGTGTGTGTGTGTGTGTGTGTGTGTGTGTGTGTGTGTGT